>JXSR01S027138.1:21847-33586 GCA_000969725.1 Ophiothrix spiculata | reverse complement strand
TACTTTTGTGCTTGTTGAATTTTGTTTCCCCAGCCCAAATTGATCTATGCAAATTACCTTTTGCCGCAAATGTTGTTCCCAACCCCAATTTGTGCACTGTGTTGTTTTTCCCAAAAGATGTTTCCCTACCCATCTAATCATCTCAAATTTCATGTTTCCCAAATTGTGTTTCTCCAACCATAATAAATCCACACAAATGGCCTTTTCCCTCAAATACTTTTTCCCATATCCTTTCCTTTTTCCCGCACCAAAATCTTATCAGATTGCTCTTCTGTCTCCCAATCTTTGTTTTCAAACCTACCACTGTTACAATTATTCATTATAATAGCTCTTCTGAATGTTCGTCTATTCATTTCATACATTTTCTTATTTCTTAATGGTGACGTAGTGCTGTCAGTTTTCAGATCATCCATATTTTCTTGGCATTCATATTTCCATCGCAATAGTCTAGTCATTCATGTTTTTGTCTTAGGGTAGCTGTTGTATATCTTGTTACTGTTACGTGTGCAAAATTTTATTTTGTTTTATTTGTTTATATAGAAATATATTCATCTGCTATTTAGAAGCCTTTTTCATTTCTGCTAAAGTAGATTAGAAAAGAGCACAAACTCGAGCTAGGTTGCTTTCTGGGTGTGAAACCTGTCAGAGTTGATTGTCATATTATGTTGCAAGAGCTACTCTATATTTCATAATGACATGCACTTGGTGCACAAAACCTGGATGGTTCAATTTTTAAATGCGCAATCTCAAGTCGGGAAATGCTGTGACAAGATTGATTGATTACATATGTTGTTGGTTTTGATTGCATCTTCATGTATCTCTGAAACATTAAGAGGACAGAGGCTCAGAAAGCAGCCAAATATGCAGGAAAATAACATAATTATAAAATTTGATGTGATTTGGGAAAACCCACTTCATTTTGTAACCTACATGCATGGCGCATTTGTGATTGCACAAATTTCTTGCAACGTGCTATTTAACTCGGTGCATCATGCAGAAGTCACTCATGTAAACATCGCCATTTTTGCAGCCTCTTTACCAAAGCCTTACACTCACAAATGATTGCCGTGTAGCGAGATAAAGTGAGTGAGCAACCAAAGTGTGTAATTCTACTGGTCAAAATTTTAATTATTTATGATCAGCTGGTCAAAATTTTAATTAATTATGATCAGCCGTTACGATGGTGAGCATTCTAAACCATCTTGTGAAGCACCGACATCGAGGGAACCAGCGTTTGTGTAGACATGATATGTCTCAGGTTTTCCCAAATAGCATCACCAAATTTGTCATGTGAGTGCAAGAAAGTGGTATCATTAATGGCTGCCATATGTGTATTTTTTAAAACATCTGGTCACTGGAATGCAAAAAGTCCTTTTACACTGACCCACGACTGGACATTATGCAGTGTGCAAATCAAATTTATAAAAAATGGCAGCTATTGCAGATACAACTTTCTTGAACTCACATGACAAAATTAATGTATCCATTGCAGTTTCTTTGCTTCGCTAATTCCATGGCTTGGTTGGCTCTGTCTGTATCTTTTGACACCAATGCTGCTTTCATACTCATTTATTTTTATAGCTTTGTTACTTTACTCATTTTTTGCAGAACCTTGTTGCTTTCATTTGTCATAGTGGCAAGTTTCATGTTGTTAATATAATCAGTAGCGGCAAATGTTGTCATATAATAGGATTTGTTAATTTGAAATTAATTTAACTTGCAAAGCTGCAAAATTCTTGCCTGTGAGCATAGTACTAATGTATGAAGCCAAACAGGTGACAAAGCTACAGTACTACAAACTAACATTGGCAGAAAAAAAATTATTGGACAGTATAAATCCAGAGTGCAGGGCCCCATTGTTTGTTAATGCATGCCCTGCCCTGGATTTTTGTTTACATTGTCCAATAAATTTTTATTTTTCCTGTAGGGCCGAGCGGACCTACGTCATATGCAGCACAATTGTCTAAAAATAACTTGTGTTGGACTTCTTGCTAGTAAAAATAATCAATACTTCAGCCAGGCATCCCTTCATTTTCTTCCTTTTTTAGCGACATGGAAATATGTGAAATGATCAGCTGCTTGTCATTTTGTTGTGGTTTGAATACCAGACATCTCATATGATTTTGGAATCGAAATATTTTGAAACTTTGCTAAAATCAAACAAAGTTTCCGCGAGCCGACATTTTCTCTATAGAGATGAATGGGAAGTCGGCAATTGTTTTCACCGTGCTATTTTGACAAACATCCCGGATGTAAACAAAACGCCCGGATGTCGGCTCCTGCCTAAAGTATGAAAGTAGCATTTTAGTGCATTCAGTTGATATTCATCGCTCAATGTCTGTCAGTACAAGTAATGATCTTCAAAGTATAGAGACTGCATGTCGGTAGAAATCATGTGATGCATAGCAACAGATTCTGAATGCTCCTTAATCATGTGTAGTGCACAGATTTCAGAAAGAGATTCCAACCAGAATATACCACTAAAGTAAAGTGCTGTGGAGCTCAATTTGGGATAAGCGTGTCTTAACTAAACTGATCTAGATCATTGTGTGTTGGTTCAAGTTGCTGCATATGTCTTTCTGCGTGGTTATTTGCCCATTTCTATAACAAAACAATTTCTGGTAACCAGTCTCTGTTACTCTATAATTGTTCTCCATGGATAATCAAAATAGTGGCATTTCTTTTCCATCATTTTGTATTTTTGAAGTAATCTCTACTTTGTGGCCATACAACTTTGTCACACACTGGTCAAGTGCTGTTGTTTATTTCAATTGCAAAATTTGACTATGCATCATATCTGGGCTGCTCTGGCAAAATGAGAGGAAAGTCGCAAATCTAAATTTTGAGTAAATGGCATCTAAAGTGAAAATATGTTGAATAAGTCAAATTTCGTTTTTTGACATAAAACGCTTTCATGTACAAATGTTTACCTATATCTAAAGTTTTGAAGGTCAACTTTGCCAGTGCCATGAAGTAAAATTATTCACGGTTAATAAATTGATTGCATGTTGCTATTATACACTGCAGTAATCAGTATCTTTGAAATCGATTTTCAGCAAATTTTTACTGCAATAAATAAATTCAATGGACTGCTTTGAATTTCAATGGAGAAAGAAAGTGTGACATGTAATATATCATTCAAAAGCTGAGATTATAGAGAATTAAAATACGTCATAAACTCTATTTAGAAATTTTTGACTTTTCCTCTCATTTTGCCAGAGCACCCCTCATATTGTATAATTTACTATGGGTTTTTGCATGTTTTGTTTTTGTTTTACTGCCAGCTGAAATTATATGTGTGACATATTGATATCCATAGCAGTAATTCTAATCTACACAGCTGAATTCCTCTTGTCACTCTTCACTGTGACTACATGGTAACTATAGCAGTGATTATGTGGCCGCTATGTTTTTGCCATTTGGTCTAGTCTGTGCCTGGTAGATGGTTGCATTTTGAGGTGATCACTACTGTAGTCAACATGTAGTAACAGTGCAGAGGGTGTATACAAGAGGAGGAATTCAGCTGTGTGCAACATATACTTTAAGGTGACATGCACTAATATGTTAGACTCAGAAAAGACCCTGATTAAGTCAATTTTTTTATAGGAAAATTGTACTTAATATTCTAAAACAAATAATGAATTTAAATCTTAAAAGAATAAACTATTTTCTAAAAATAGTATTTCCTACTATCATCAAAGTCCATCTGGTCCAAGTCTAACTTGTTAGTGCATGCCTACATATATCACTCACTAAAATTTCTTTTGTTTCACAATGCTTTATATTGTAAGAGTGTAGCACCTTCTTAATAAATTGTTTTTAATTTGTTTAAAAAAGTACAATAGTATATGCACTCAACAAGGGTCATCATCAACTTGCTGTTAAGCACATTCATTTTGTCTGAGTATTTATTTAGTATTGCCAATATATGAATTATGACTGGTTTTTAATATGCCACATTTGTTTCATGGTGGAGGGAGTTTTTCTTTTAAAAAAGGCTATTTGAGGCCCGGGGGACTGCTCGAACAATAAAGTGGTACTCATGCTCATCATAAAAAATGGCGTAAAATGATCCGACTTTGACCCACCTGTGGCATATACGTCTTTGGAAAAAGGGGGTAGTTTTCAGCACAATTTAGGCCATTTAGGATTGCAAATACTAGCCACCCGCCTGTTTGGATCACATAATTTGTGCTTGATGTTGTTCAATTGATACATGATTTGAAAAGAAAAGTACAACAAAACAAGAGAAAATTGGTAATCACTTCATGTAAATGAGCATACAATTACATTTGTATACTCTTTGATAGCTTGTTTGCTGGAAAAAGATCATTACAAACTTAGGCCATCATGACCTTTTGGGTATACTATTTGCACCATCTTATGCCATTTAGGGGTCGAATTTACTAACAACAATTACACCATTTAGGGTCAAATTTTGAGGTGCTTTGATAAGCATGAGTACCACTTTTTTGTGCAAATGGTTCACCCCGGAATTTGAGGTTGGCTTAACTTCTGTCCATTGGTCACAATCTGCAACAGGGCTATATTTTGAAATTTGATCTAGAGGCCAAAAAACTGCTGTTTAAAATTCTAATGCAGGGCCGCATTTTGATTCAGTGACTAGAAAACCCCCACTGTTTACTCAGCAGCAAAATAAGTTTATAGCATCTTTAGAGCTGGAAAAGGTGGAAGGGAGAGGTAAAGTTGATGGGTACCATCAAAGATATGGCAAAGAAAAATGGTATAATCCTTTACTACACCTCTTGAATATTTATTAGTTAATACAGTATTCTTATTGGTTGAATACGGAAGACGCGCAAAAAGTATTTTTGACTCCTTATCCGCGTGTGCGTTAATACTCAAGTACAGTCGCGCGGGTATGCGTTTACACGTTGCCCCTTTGCAAAATACACACACGCGGGGAAAAGAGTAAAAACTTCCGCATGGTACTACCGTATGGCTCAAGGCAAAGTACTGAATTTGTTGACTTTGAGATTTATTTTCAAGTTATATTTTGACTTTTTTGAGGTGTAGTAAAACAAATACAACATGATTTATTTCAGAGAAGTATTGCAAAATACTGTCCCTCAGTGTTGGATGATTGAGACTTAGTCTCGATCATCCAACACCTCAGGGACAGTGTTTTGCGATACTTCCCCTCAAACCATGTTGTATTTGTATAATATGCATATATAAATATTCATTGTTATTTTTCTCAGCCATAAAGAGCCACATATGGGTTGAATATGGATGATTTCAGATTTTCAACTCTTTAATCAGTGTTTCAAAATGATGAACAAGATCCAAGCAATTGTTTTAAAATATGCATATGTGGGCTGCTCTGGCAAAATGAGAGGAAAATCGCAAACGTACATTTTGAAAAAATGGCGGCATCTGAAATAAAAATAGGGAGAAAAATTCAAGTTTTTTGACATAAAATGCATTCATGCATGACCGTTTACCTATACCTTACAGCTATGGGACTGAACGACTTTTGTTTTAAAACATTCCCCCTTCCCATGCCAAGCCAAAAGGTATGATCCTCACATAATCTACCCCTATTACTTTTTTTTTCATTTTATGAGAGAGAGAGTCTTCTTTTAATAAATGGCTATTGTGTTTTGATATCTAGATGATGCAGCTAAGGTCCAATGAAAGTGAGAGCAGAGCAGAGGTTGAGAAACTCAAAGAGCAGTTGGAAGAAATGACAGAATGGAAAGAAAAGGTAAACATGGATATGTAGTGGATAAAAGTGGATATTCATGCTTAGTAGTAGAAAACAAAGTTGGTGATGGATTGAACTTTTGCACGGCAGAATCTTACTCACCTTTTGCTTGTGCTACATGCGTCCAAGGCTGACGTTCTGCTGTGATCTTCTTGATGGTGTAAACTCAAGTTCTTGTGACGTCATCGTCACCTTATGGTACCATTTCCACCATCAAGAAGATCACAACAGAACATCAATCTAGGATGGATATAGCACTTCCGATGGTAAAATTCTGTAGTGTAGAATTTAAACCATCACCAATTTAACATTGCAATTGGTGTCTTTTTTTACTACATTCAATGTGTTTCTAAAGAAACAGCTTTTCCAGAACCTGATTCCTTATCTTGAAATATCAACATAAGTGATCTTGTAGAATTTTAACATTTTTGGGTAATGTTTTATAAATCCCAGAAACAAGTATCTCTGTAGGACATTTCTGTGTAAGTTTCATTATAGACTGGGGAAATGCAAACTTTCTGTCTCACAATATTCTTTTTTATTGTTTATGGACATAAAATGATGTTCAAAGTGAAATGGGGCTTACTTGGGTGGTCAGCAAACACCTACGCAGAGGTCAATCTGAGTTACAAATAAGTAAACCATAGTACACTAAATTTGTTTTTATTTTCAAGTCACCAAATATAGGAATAGAATTAGTATATGTTACCCTTTTTATTTCTATACAGTATGACAATCTTCACTCTGGAGCAGTGAGCATGAAGGAAAGATATGAAGGGAGGATAAAAGAGCTCATGCAGGAGAAGGCTGCCAATGCTGCACAGTCGTCACAAAGTAGCGTTATTGATGAGGTAGGTACCAAGCTTCACAAATTAAATTTAAGCTTTCTCACCACACTAATTTTGACTCTCCTGGAAACACTTTGTAGTCATTTTTTTTTGAGGGGATGTCCATAATTTTCGTCTAGAGTACATTATTTGTTAGTATATGAAACCTAACACTTTCAACATTTTGCCTAAGAAGAAGCAGCTTATTTTTTATCATGCTATTTACAGTCAGCTGGACTTCTCATTTATGAAATGTTTTAATCATTAATTACATTTTGTATTATATACAATGCCAGTTCCACAATAAATTACAGTTACATAGATGATGATGATGACACTCGCTCTTCTTTACTTTGATCATATGTAACGCCATAACCCATATTTGTGATAAATATAATGGAGGAAAAAGAGACATGCTTACAAAATTGGTCATACCTGGCTTATTTTTCAGATCCACAGTTGTGCCTGAACATTTTCAAATCCTGGAAACCCCTTTTGATTATACAAATTCAATGAAATTTTGCCAATAACTTTCTCATATGGTAATCAAAATATATCCATTCATAAATGGTGCAGAGGTTGAAGGATCAGACTTCTAGCATCTCAGCAAAGTGGGAAAGCATCACATCTTTCCAAAAGGAACACAATTTTGGGAATCAAGTAAATTTGAGTTACGGTAATATTCAAGTAATCATTAGCTAACGACACAATAAATGTTACCTCAACAGTGTGATTTTCAACAAAAATGTTATGTAGTGTAAAAATGTTGCCTTAAGAGTTGATCATATATGTGACCTGTCATATCACAAGGTTCCTTAAGGTCGGCATAGTAAATTACGAGATACGGGCCATTGAAGCTGAGCATTGTAAACAATCACGTCCAAGGTTGAATTTCTAATTTCATCATAAACATTACTTTTGAAGTGTATTCTATCATATTAATCAAGTCTCAACATCCCAAAGATAAGAAAAATGTGGTAAAAACCAAGATAAAAATCCTCTCTCCATTCAAGTTTTACCAAGTACAAAAACTTTAAACTTGATTTTCTCAGAACTATAGTTTTCTGAATCAGCCCGATGCCTTTTGCCAATTTGGATGTAACTTTTCAACCGATGATCCTATAACCAAAAGTAAGGTGTCATTTTAAAGCTTAAAATCTCAGCTTTAAGATGAGACCAAAAATCAATTTTTATTTTGAGACCCTTAAGGTACCCTTCGATATGACAGGTCACATATGGCCAAAAAAGGGCATCATTAAAAAAAAATGCCATGTCCAAAAATATATCTTGTTTATTTTCTCTTCTATAATGATAGCATTGATAAAACATATCTTATCATTTTCTCTGCTATAATGATAGCATTAGTTAAGCTTTAACCATCTTATTATTTTTGTTCACAACAGGTGAAGAAAATCATGAACAACGTTTACCACACGCTAAGGAACGAATTTGATTCCGGCTCAAACTACAAAGGCAATGAAATACTCAACATTATTATGAACACTATCAAGGTTAGTGTGCAGAAGGTTGAAACCACTAAATAAAGACTTTGAATAAAGTATTATAATATCCCTTTGATGTATCCAATTCAAGTAGAGTTGTGTACAAGTCAAGTGATAAAATACCTTATAATGGTGAGGTGGATTTGATGATGTTCCGAGTGTGAATTTGCTATTAAGGCAACTACTTATTTCCAACAGAGTTGGGTTGGATGTTTGGAAGAAAATGCCACCTTTGTATCATAGTGAACATTTTGTGGTCCAATATGGTACAGTCCAGTCCATGCTGCACGATGATATCAAAAATGGTATAGTCCATGCCACATGATAATATCAAAAATGGTACAGTCCATGCCACATGATAATATCAAAAATGGTACAGTCCATGCCACATGATAATATCAAAAATGGTACAGTCCATGCCACATGATGATATCAAAAATGGTATAGTCCATGCCACATGATGATATCAAAAATGGTATAGTCCATGCCACACGATGATATCAAAAATGGTACAGTCCATACCACACGATGATATAAAAAATGGTACAGTCCATGCCACATGATAATATCAAAAATGGTACAGTCCATACCACACGATGATATAAAAAATGGTACAGTCCATGCCACATGATAATATCAAAAATGGTACAGTCCATGCCACATGATGATATCATAAATGGTATAGTCCATGCCATACGATTTTATAGTCCATGTTCGTGCAGGAGATCATGGCCTAAATACAACCACTGTGCATTATACAGGGATGCAAGTTTTCAGGAAATTTCCTGAAAATATCTTGTTTTCAGGAAATATTTTTAGGAAGTTTTGGCTTCAATGACTTGTATCCCTGATCATATCCTCATTCATATGAGGCTGTACAATACTGGATGAAAGAGAGAAAACTGATTAGGTAAATATGTTGAAACTTTACCTTATATCTCTCCATAAACTTTATAAAAATGTCTAGATTTGAATTTGGATTGACATTTTTTACGCTTGGTTGGATTTTCAAAAATCTTCAACAGTGCTTTTCCAAATTTGAGTTTGTAATGCATAAACTGTTAATTTGAGTTGGAATTCCAATATCTTTCACAGAGCACAGAGAAGGTGTGGATTTTAAATAGAATAGCCCAACATCATGTGATCATGTTTTGACATCTATATTTTTGTACAAGTTTTAAAAAAAAGTGTTCTTAGCCTTAAAAGTCACAAACATATGTTCATATTCATGGGATATTTTCCTACCGGTTAGGCATCATGCTGTTGTTATTATTTGTCGTTAATTTTGCTGTTGACAAAGCCATGCCCTTTTTTTTTTGACTTTTTTGAAGACTTGTAAATAAGATGCTTAGAAAAAAAACATATTGTGTCCATCTGTTATGTGTAAAATCTTGGCAAGCTTAAAGGTGTATTGACCAAATGAAACTATTCCTCTTTTTATGATGTGAATTTTTTTTCTGATTCACAATTTTTCAAGCTGCGAAGATATTGTAGCCGTAAATAGACAATTGTACTACAAATTCTCATTAGAAGAAGGAATTATGTCTTATTTGTATGTTAAAAAGTGAAAGTTATTAATGAACATGGTGCTAACATTCCGTTTTATGAATTTATAAATAGTTTTAGTCATTATGTGAGTTTTGAGAATGTTTTGGACAACATGAGCCCTTTTTTGCAACTTCAAAATGTTGTCTTGTCATTTATATGCAAAAGAACATATGTGTATTGTATAAATTGTATATCTGATATATAGTTTCCAAGAAATGTTAAAGATATCAATTTATGAAATATAAGTGGACTTTTTTGTTAGGAATTTCATACTATGATTTGTATATATTGTTTAAAGATTGGGAACTGTGCAAAGTATATGATGTTATATCAACATTAGGCCAAAAAAAAATAATTGTTTGATTGGCGTAACATAGAAAAAAAAATAGGGTAGGTAGGTCAGATTTTTTTTTTTTTAAATAATTTATTTTTTATTTTTTAAGTCTATGTTTCACATACAAGAACACAAAATATATGGCACATATACAAAAACATCTTCACTTTTTCTGTAACACATCTTTTATTTGTCATTTTGAATGTCCTGCAAGCCATATCTTGGGCTCCCATGAATCGATTCCCATCAGATTTGGGATTTGGAGGTTTTTTACCATGCTCAAAAAAATAAAAATATCTAGGGTCGGTGGTAAAATTAGGGTAGGTCGGGTTACGCCAATCAAACAATTTTTTTTGTTAGGCCTTACTGATTAACTAGACATGTTTGAATTCAAGATAGTAAACATGCAACCATGCTCAAAGGGATTGCCCATGATTTTCTAAAATTAGTCTTTTAAGAAACGAGTTCCCAGCTTTTATGTCCTATGCCAGCCTTTACACTTCTTGGCCATAGGTTCTTTAAAATATATATCACTCTTGGGCAATTATAAGACATGTTTCTTCTTTATTTTGAGTTTTCACGTCAAATAGAGCTCATTTTCAATCATATTAGATTCAATTTGACCCTGGCCATGCAGTATAAAGCTGAATCAAAGCAACACTTCATTCCCAGATGTCATTAAAGGTGTAGGTTCTGATCACATTCTCACCCCCCCTGGGCTCAACCGGAAGTAGTATATTTTTTGATGCCATATCAAAGCCCATATTTTTTCTGATTCTAAATCTAAAATTTCGCCTCCAAATTCTTTATACTTTCAGGGATATAGCATAAAATGTAAAATTATTGGTATACCTATTTTCTATTTCTTTTGTATTTTCATAACAGCCTCATCCCCATGGTTGCATACTTTCTTTTGCCTCTCAAGAGGAAACAAGAAGCAAACTGAGGTTAAAAGTTCACAATATGCATTTCAGAGGTCAAGGTCAACCAGTTAAACCTAAATTACACACATGCTAAGATAGGAACCTACACCTTTAAGCTACCAACTGGAATTTATGGTTACCCGTAACCATTAATTAAGAGATGAACAATTTTGTCTCTAATTTCAACTTTTTTTTTGTTTTTGAGAAAATAATCACAGTGGTAAGTTTGTATTGGCATGCTGTTCCTGTAACACCAAAAAAGTGAAATTCCAGAATCAAGATAATGGGCAATCCCTTTAAGCAGAAGAGCATGATTTTGAATTTTCATTTACTCTTGTCTAGGTTCCTGATAAGTCAAAGTTGACCTACCTTGACCTCTGACAGTAGATCACTTTTTAGGAGATAATGTAAAACATCCCTGTATTTACAATTCCATCAAAATGAAAAGAATTTTAAAGAAATGTGAAATAATTGTTTTAGATTATTGTTTTCCTCTTAATGAATGATTCATCCTTCCCAGTCGCAAGCTATGTGGGAGACAGCATGGAAACCTATAGTTTGGTGCCAAAAACGGGCAAATATTTTCTGTTTTTATTGCTACAATGGTGCTTTTGGTGTCAGGAAAGAGAAGGCTCACAATCTCCTGTCATATTCTGGGCATATAGTTAACAAAATTGCCCTCTTGAGCAGTAAATGTTTGTATACTATTACACTTGAAAAATGCACTATTAAGTTTGCACCAGAATTTCTCTTCATGTTCAGAATTTTTTGGTATTTTGCCTTAACCCTAACCCCACTGAATCTCACAATATCCCATTCCACAAAGTTAAGAAATTCGCCTAAGTCCAAATACGTCATAGACCCGAGTCAGCTATGA
>JXSR01S027138.1:10325-20970 GCA_000969725.1 Ophiothrix spiculata | reverse complement strand
ATATTAAATCATTCTTTTTATAAATAGATTAAGATGATGACGCTATTAGAAAATTATATACTTTGTCTTTTATTATTATATATTTTAGTAATTTGAGTAAAGGTACACTGAGGTTGACAAGGCTATTGGAAATGAAGTATACTGTTGAGTAGTAGCTTCGTTATTGTGTAATATTTATTTCTTGTAACTACAGAGACAATTCATCATATGAGTACAAGAAAGTCGTATCTGCAATGGCTGCCCTAAGTGATATTTATTTTACACCTTGTAACAAGAATGTGAAAAAAAATCACTCAAAATATTCCTGTCTTATGTCAGTGGCTCTTGAAATGGTTCTTCAGGTGATGGTGTCAAGAGAATAAGACTGGAGGTCGTGCAGTGTGCAATCTAAATTTATGACGTAAGGCAGCTATTGCAGATACGACTTTCTTGCACTCACATGACGAGTTTTGCATGCCTCCATTACCTATTTGTGCCTTGACAACATTTTTGAGCTTAGTGTGTTATTGTAATATATATCTTGTACATATTGTAAAACATGCATTTATTCCTTTTTTTAATGGTGCAAACATTAAGGGGCTCGACCCAATTGATGATAAATGCTGATATTCTGTGAGTTTAAAGACTAGTCCATGAGTCTTGATTTTCACCCTTGGGGCGTGGGTTTTAAAAGAAAATTGGAAGTGGAAAAGGTACTATACGCACAACACAATACAGTACAGGGGATTTAGAGTACACTATGCCTCCCTAATTTGTAATTCCACATGGCATCAGTACAGTGCTCGTTGACCAATGTGGCCCAAGTAAGCTCCATTCCACACAAGCATTCAGGTTCAAAGGCAAACTTTAAGGGCAATGAACCTTGGATTGGCCCACATACAAATCAGCTACCCAAATTTCGTACGGGTTTCCACCAGACAATAGCTCTTGTTCAAGGAAATTTTGAGACATTTACTATTGGTACAGACAATTTGAATGTATCTTAGACACATTGTTTTTCAGGAATGGACTTAAAAGGAACAGAATATCAGCATTTACAACAAATTTGGGTAATTTGGAGCAATTACTACTACTCAGATTTGGCATGTTATTTTGCTATCAATGTAGAGCTGAAAAGATGTGAAATGAAAATGAAATTGGCTTTGTGAATAAATCAATCATATTGAAGAATATTTTATGCACAATATTTGTCTTTATCGAATACATGCATGCTATGTGGAGAAGTTATTAATATTTCTGACAAATTTAAAGTTGCATAATTCTACATGCATTTGAATCAAAAGACAATCATGAGGTAAAAAAATGATGTGTTGCTCTTTTGGGTACAAAGTTAGAAGAAATGGTTGATTGTTTTTACATGTGCACCTCAAGACAAAGTCAAAACACAATATATATGCGACCATTCACCACAAACTTCACATAAAATCAGCATTTCTTATTTTGAGATACATGTAAAAGTTGTTGAAAGTTTTTAATGGATTTAATATTTTCATACCATACCTTTCTTTTACTCCTTGCAAAAATTAATTTACTGTAATCCAATGATCCTGGAATTTAAACACAAATATTACAACTAAACTGAAGAATTTTGAGGTAAATATGGTGAATCTTGTAACAACTATTAATAAAATTTGAAAGTCATTTAACAGGGCAACACAATCTTTAAAGCTTAATGACTCACAACCATTTGGTACAGAATTTTAAATTTTGTATTTCCAATGCATGGGAAGAAGATTTGCAAAGGGCAGGAAATTCTGTTCCTGAATGTATATATCCCAGGAAATAAGTTCCTTGAAGATATGGATTTAACTGTCTCAGTCAATCCTGTGTTTTCATCATTGGTATATATATGTGCCTTCTTGAGGATACTGTCTCAGGCTTGTTGTTAGACTGCATCCGGCGCCATCAACTGTATGCGCACTGATCACTGTGCAGACAGTTGATCAGTGCGCAGACAGTTGATGGCGCAGCTAGGATGCAGTCTGCACACTGATCACTTTGTGGACTTGGCAAAGGATAAGTCCTTCTGTGATACCAGAAAGTCACAACTGCAATAACTGCGATACTTATGTTTAATGTAAAAACCCTGTCAAGAATACAAAAAATTCTCACAATTTGCCATTACTGTTAAAATGGTTCTTCAGGTGACACTGTCGCATGACAAACCATTCCAAGAGCGACTGACCAAAGATTGGGTACTATGGCAAATTCATGGAAAAAATGGCAGCTAACATTAAGTAGGTTGCAATGCTTGATGACTAGTGGGGTTAATCGATCCAATTTTTCGTAAATGGCACCAAAAGGGTTAAACTGCAGATGCTGATTTGGTCTGCATTGACAATGGTATCTATTCTCCTTTTAAGCAATGCTCTCATAGTTGTAAGACACAAGGTGGTTGTACTACTGATGCTTGCAGGAATTATTCTGCATTGAAAATGTCATCGATCCTTCTGCACATTCTGCACATTAAGCTATGCTTTCAATGCCAAGATACTGGCACAACATACGGTGGTTGTACTAATCCTTGCAGTGGACTTCTTCTACTACGCTTACTTTCATCAAAGTCTGTTAAGCATCTAGATGAGCTCTCTGGTCCCAGAGAGAGATGATATACTTTTGAAGGTATACTAAGTGACTATTCAAGTAGAGCAAGTAGAGTAAAGTTTCTTGCTTAAGGAAACAAGGAGACGCACTTAGCTGGGGATTCGACCCAAGGACAGACGAATGTATTTGATTATGAGTCCAACGCTCTAACCACTCGGCCATGCTCCCCTTAAAGATTGCAAAGATGATGGTGTAAATATGCACATTTGATGATGCTCTCAAACATGGATGCCCTGTCCAAATCTCAATGGAGTGCCTCCAACATGATATTCAATTTATTTGAAACTGTACCGTAGAAACTCCAATTTATGATATGTTTGTCCATGCAGTTCTTGTTTTGCTTCACAATGCTTATTTAGATGAGAAATTGTCACAAAGTATATGCAAGCTTCCGGTTTTAGCCTGAATTTAGGTTTTCTGAAACTTAAACCATGATTTAAGTTTCAGCCAGCCTTAAATACTATTTTCATTTGGTTCAGTCCATTTTGGAGCATTTTGTAAGAATTATTTTTTTCTTACTTTTTTCAATTAATAACTTGCATCTCTGAATATCACCAATGAGTTATGATGAAAGCATCTTATACCGAGTGAGTCAAAAAAACTGCAATAGTTAAATGAAACCCATATTTTAAGAACAAGAGATATCATGAACATGAAATGTATATATCTAAATAGATCATAGATTTACCTTTAAAATGGTGAAAGAATGGGGGAAATTGATAAGGCGTCGAAGAGATACACTTATTTGAATAGGAAGGCATAAAAACAGTTTTGTCCAAATGTCATGCATATGTTTTATTAATGGAGGACACAATTATGACATTATCTTTTCTCTTTTGTGTTTTGGGTGTCTTTAAAAGGGCCGTTTGAGCTTGGTGGCCCTGAATATTCAATTTTCGGTATGCTCATTTGGACAGAACCGTTTTCAAACCATATTATTCAAATAAGGATATCTTCGCAATGCCTTTATCAATTTTCACCGTTTGAAAGCTTAATTCATGACCTATTTAGAAAATTAATATTATTTGTTCGAAATTACTTTTGTTTTTACAATATGGCTTTCATCTAATTATTGCAGTTTTTTTGACTCGTGCGGTATATCTGTTCATGGGTCTGATTGGATGATGACCCCAGTCACATGTCAACATATGTAAGGCTAATATGATCATATGGAGCCAACATACCCAAACGTACCGAACTTGCGTATTGAACGTATGTCTAACTGACACCACCATATGGAGGACAATTCTACCAATTGCATAACAAACATTATCGTATTGAGCAAATCTATGTACATTAGATTTGTATTAGCCTTACATGTTGACATGTGACTGGGGTCATCATCCAGTCAGATCTGTTGGGTTTGTCTGAAAGAACATGTTTGAAGCAAACATGATTTGGCAAATATTGAGTTTCTATGGTAGTCGCTTAACTAGTCAGTGAAAATATTTGTTGATACAACATAGGACATTTGTGTAAGTAATAATCCTTTATTTGCATTTTGGCATGTACAGATTGAATGGATATCTGTGAACTGTTGCTTGTACAAGGGGGTATCAAAAAGTTTTAAAGATCACCAAGAAGAAATATAGCTAGGAGCGTATTATTAATGTGACCCTTAAGTCATCTTTACATAGCCACTGTACAAAGTAGCACATTTCGTCATGTGGGTGCAAGAAAGTCGTATCTGCAATGGCTGCCCTAAGTTATATTTATTTCATGCCTTGTCACAAAATCTCTCAAAATTCCCCTTACTTATGTCAGTGGTTCTTTAAATGGTTCTTCAGGTGACACCGTCACCTGAAGAACCATTTCAAGAACCACTGACCAAAGACTGGAGATTATATAGTGTGCAATCCAAATTTTATGACAAATGGCAGCTATTGCAGATACGACTTTCTTGCACTCACATGACGATTTAATTTAATTTGACTGGCCACTGACCAACTTTGTGGAGGTCCTCTTTTAGCCAAAAAAAAATCCACATTATATTTCGCTAAAATCATCATTTTCAAGTCAGCCATGCTATATTACGTCATCATGACATCATTTTTTGACCGATTTCTATCATTTTGGTATCAGTGGAAAGAGGAGATCCTAACATACACTATGGTTACAAACATTTAAACTTTGGGTGTGTCATCATAGAATTAATGACCTGTGACCCTTTGAACTAAGGAATTTAATCATGCCACATATCTTTAATTTCTCCATGCTGTTTGTCTGGTTAGGTTGTTGAGAAACTTATATAGAAAGTATATTGATATCAGTTTGCAATATTATATACACGAGGACGAGTGACCATCCTGACCAAAGTTCATCAATATAGCTTCTTTCCTTCTGGGTGTTCTTTAAAACTTTGATACCCCTTGCATGTTATGATTTTTATTAAGCATGTTTTGCATTATGGTCTGTGCATGTGTATGTAAACTTAAATTCACATCAATACATTACTGCAAAGACATTTAATGGATGGAAATTTGTACAAGAGTTAATAGGGACAGTATGTTGGATGTGAGAAACTTGTTTCTCAGGCACTGATAACTTTTTATGAGTCACTGTCTTTTATTGTAAGTATAGTTACATGCAAGAGTTTGTATGATGCATTGAATTGAAATAATTCTGCATAAATAACGTATGTTCATACACTCCGTCTTAAATAGGCGTTGAAATTGAGAATCTAATTTTAAACTTGTGCGCATTCATTATTGTTGTTCAGATGCACACTGCATATTGCGCAGTGCGTTGTGTAATTCCATGTACACATATGCGTAACATGCTCTATGCTGGTACTTCGATGTGGGCGCTTCACTGTGTGGTTCAGACTGCCCAACATCGCAGGTAACGGCTGATCATAATAGTCAAAATTTTGACCAGTAGAATTACACAACTTGCCAGTTCACTCGCCCTGTCTAACTGCTCGGCAATCGTTCGTGAGTGGAAGGTTTTGGTTAAGAAGCTGATAAAATGGCGATGTTTACATGCGCGACCTATGCATGACGCACCGCGGTTAACTACGTGTTACAAGAAATGTGCGCAATCACTTGAGCGTCATGTGTGTAAGTGTTTGACGCTGAAAACAAATGCCTTCAGGATACGGGCCAATCAAGTGCTTAGATTGATTAGTGATTACCGGCATCTTATTTTGGGTAAGACGTCGGGAGCCCAGCGTAAACGTGCTCATGTGTGTATGGCAAGTTTAATTTTAAAGGAAAGGTAAAACAAATAACATGTGATGATGGATGATTATATTTTCTCTACTGTTGTAGAAATAACAAATTATGAAGTAATAAATGTTATTCTAATGTTTTCACAATTATATTCTTATCAACATCATGTATGAATTGGATTAATAACTTTGTATTATTTGGCGCAAACAACCCCAACTTCAGCACGTGGTGCATTATTGCTGCACAATTTCATGGTCATAAAGTAATACCCAGTTATTAATCTGTAATTAGTGTTCATGATGCAGGAAGCATTATGATCTGGGCGTGGATCGATTTCACTCAGACATAGGTTTTTGTGATGATTGTGAAAACTCTTGCAAATGAATTCCATTACTAGGCCATTGCAAATTTAATTAGCAATGGTTTTGCAATTCACTAATGCTTATTCACTTTGTGTTGGCAAAAAACAATTAAGTTTTCATAAACAAGACTATCATAAATTTTGAAGCAAAACTGTGGTGCAAATGATATTCATTTTTCTTCCTAGGGCATTCCTTTAAAGAGGTCTGGCATTTCACTACATTTTGTCATTGCAAACTCAAATTTTACCACAAAACTGGAAGATTGTTGCAGTTAAACTGCCATGATTAATGAGATAATAAGAACAATGGTGAAACACAATACCATTACTACAACTTTACGATAAGTTTTTATTTAAAGTGTTAGTTGAATAATTGTGGTTTCTGAAAATTGATTGCAAAATTGTGACAATCTTTCAGTTTTTCAGTGATGTTTGTGATGAACAAAAGACATTAATTAAATGCATGAAACATGTGGATTAAAACTTACATCAGAGAAAATAATATCTTGGTACTAAATCATTGGTCTCGAGTACAGTTCAACTTTTCATACAACATGTGTGTAGTATTTCATGTTATTGTAAGTATAGTTACAAGCAAGAATTTGTATGATGCATTGAATGGGAATCAATTTTGAATAACTGATGTATTGCTACTATTGGCAAAATGAAAATTCATTGGACAATTTAAACAAAAATCCATGGTAAAGGTTGCATTTACAAACCATTGGGCCCTGTACTCTGGATTTTTGTTTCCACTGTCCAATTAGGTATTGCTTGGCCTATAATGGTGTGTTCAGAGGCTAGCTATATCATCACTGCATTATCACTCAATGTATATCGATGCAGTCTATACAGGCTCGCTACAAATAGTGCTCAATTAAATTTAAAGATTGTGTATCGGTAGAAGTAGAACAATGTTATAGTGATGAAATCACTGGAATCTGGATGCACCATTAGGGCTGAATCAGACTGCGCAATAGCAATGGCAACGATAAAGAATATCAAACTGTTTTAATCAAATAGAAGTAGTACTACCTTGATGATACAATGATTTTTAAAGTCCAGCAATTTCATACAAACCGTGTAAAATCAAACTACGCGCTAGCTGCGTCATCCTAGTGTGTCATGAGCTTGACTAAAGCGACAGTCAGACCTCCGCGATATTGATATTGATAAAAGATGCCCAGCAAAAACATTGCTCTGCATATAATGAAACTGGTAGGGGATGATTTTTTAAGTATTATTCTAATTTCCATTCATTTCTTTATTTTTACAGTGTGACTGCTGCTTTAGAGTGTGAGCTGGTTGATTATATATGTGTTGTCTACCAATTATATATATGTTGTCTACCAATGGATAGAATTGAATATGCCATTCCAAGAAAGCCCCAACTTCATGAGCTTCATTTACTACTAACAATAATAATACACAGCATTTAAATACGCTATTCACAGTAGTACCATAGCGCTGGCCATTATTATAACCGCCGTTCAAGGGAATCGTCAGAACCATTTCGCCTTACACTAGGCCATAATTTGCAGCCATGGCCATTGGGGCAGACCTATTAGCACTTAGGTTATAATGTTCCCCCCTAAACTGTAAGTGTATTTTGTAGTATAAACTACAAGGTCAAATGTGGAGCTTTCATGGACTGGTGTATTCAGTTGTTTCGAGCTATTTATTCTGTACATGGTTTCAGTATCCATAATCCCCCTGACCCAATAATGGTTGCTCTCTGATATATAGTGATGTTTGCATTATGACTAATACAGTTTTTCATACTAATTATTCCTCTCAGGCTGTTACTTTGAAGCTTGTGTCGCCATCTCAAGAAAGTGGGGAAGAAGAAAGCGAGGAAGAGGAAAGTGAGGAGGAAGAAAGTGAAGAAGAAAGTGAGGAAGAGGAGGAAGAAGAAAAGCCTGAAAGTGTAGTGAAAGAGCAACAAGGTAAGTAAAGATCAATGGTGAAATTTAATCCCCCCTCCTTTGACATACAAAATCTGGACGAAAATTGGGAAATCTGGAAAAATAGGCAAAATAATGACAATCTTAAAGGTGTAGTTTCCGATCACATTCTCATCCATAAGAGCTCAACCGGAAGTAGTATATTTTAGATGTCAAATTGAAGCTCATATTTTTCTGATTATAAATCCGCAATTTCATTTTCAGATTCTTTACAGTTTTGGAGATATGGCACAAAATGTTAAATTAACTGGTATACCTATTTTCCATTTCTTTTGTATTTGATACATAACAGCGTCATCCTCAGAATTGCATATTTTGTTTTGCCTCTGAAGAGTAAACAAGAAACAACCTAAGGGTTAAACCTCACCAAATGTATTTCAGAGGTCAATATCAATTAGTTAAAAGCAAAAGTACACATGTTGAAAAAGGATCTTACACCTATAAATAAAAAATAACAAAGGTAAATGGAAATTTTAAAGAAAAGGTTTAAGGAAAATTTCAGGAAAAGAATTGAATTTTCCCCTTTACCATTGCCCTGGACACGGTCAAATCTGTTTTTGCCACTACAAAGAATCTACTCTATTCTTATGCTATTCTATATATTATAAGAGCTTGAGTTTTTTTTGGGGGGGATAACATAGGTCTCTGAATCAGTAGGTTCTGTGTTGGGAGTATTTAGTACAAAATTGACGATGGCATTCAAGCTCAAAAGAAAGTGCCCGCTTGCAGTGCAGAAAAAACGCAGTTTGAACCCGGCTATAAGCCAAACCTAAGTGTGCTTGAAATTCCCTATGTGAGCAAATCTAGGTTTAACCTCCCTAGGGGTTGCTACAGGATCTGAAATGATGCTTAAGGTTGGTGTCAACCCGTCGTTTTTGGATCAGCTCTGTTACTCGGCAAAGAAAAATTAAGTCCATATGAATGTGCATATTTTTAGATTCGGAGTGACATGTGGAACACAAAGGTGATGTCAATTTTTGACAAAAGTCAACAATTTTGGCCAAAGATGTGTCTTTGGTACCAGAAATTTCTGGAAACCCCTGGGTCCCCTTTACGAATAGACTCCTTCATGGGGTATGCATGTTATGCAAGTACTTGTATCATTTGATTGATAGATTGATTGATTGATTGAAACCTATAATCTATATGATTCTATGTTGTTATTTTAAGATGAAGACTCAGTGAAAGCATTAAGTGAAGAAGTATCGCATCAAGCACCTCCCACAAATGAAGGGCTACAATCAAGCGCTCCAAGTGATGACAAAGATGAACCAGTGCCTGTAGAGGAGGATAAAGAAGAAACGCAGGAATCTCTCCCTGATGCAGATGCTACTAAGGAATCTATGCCTGGTGAAGATGATACTGATGCTACAAAGGAATCTGTGCCTGATACAGATGCTACTGAAGACCAGCAGGAAGAGAAGGAAGAAGAAAAGGAGGAAGAGAACGAAGAAGAGGTTGCAGTGTCGGGTAAGAGAGGGAATTCTTGACAATTTTTGCTTGAACTTTAGAATTATAGAGTTAAAACATATAGGGCCAGTTTTCTCCAATGATGTTTAACTAAACGCTGGTTAGGCTTAAACTGTGTTTAGTTATAATTGCAGTTTAATGAAACGTTTTAATATTTAAACGTGCATCTTGTAAACCAATAAATGTAATCATCAAAAACATCATCCCCAGAACCATTCTGTGTTGATTCACACGCTGTCACACGCTGAATTATGTGAATAAAAACGATTGTTGAGTCACTGAAAGGTTTTCGTAGAACTTATTGCAAAGCATTAAACGCACGGGTGAATTCCAATGATTTTATATAGGCATACACGTAATACAAGTTAATTGATCTAGAACAGGTGGTCAATTTCAAATTGTTGTACTCCTGTGTGCATTGGCACTGATTTTGTACAGGACAGAGTGTCCAATATCAAGCATGGTGACAACATCTCAAACGCCCTCATATCAAGAGACCTCGAAATGAAACCCTGGCTGACAATAATTGGCAGAGGGAAAAAAATGTTTTTTTCAACTCCCATGTAAAAATTATTTGAAATCATGCCATGACAGGTATTGATAGTAATAGGCTAAAAAGTCTTCGTGAGATAACGTCTTTTCGGAATGCACAACCATACATGGGACTAAAGGAAATATAAAGCAATAAAAAAGTAAATTATCTCTTTGACATGATAACTCTTCCAAGAACGCAAATGCCTGGTCATCTCACATTGTCAGCCTGGGTTTTATAAAACTGACATGTCTTGTCTTATGTTCATCTGGTTTTGTGTCAAATTAAGCCATACCATTTGGTAATGTGAATTTTAGGCCCTACTCAGGGGATGACCCTAGCTATTAGGCCTCCATGGCATTTTGTCAATCTCCTCAATATCATGTGATTTGAAGCTCACTTGTATCTCTTTTTTCATTTGTTTTTGTATGTATATATGTTATTGGAATAAAATTGATTTGATTTGATTTGACTATGTTTTTTATAATTTTCTGGCATCGCACACATCTTGCTCATTCAATGAACGAAATCCTTTCTTGTTGAT
>JXSR01S027136.1:83710-103577 GCA_000969725.1 Ophiothrix spiculata | reverse complement strand
TTATGATTTTGTATGTTTTTCATGAGTTGTTAGTACTCGAAATTTCAACATTTCTCTAACCAAAGTTGCACGGTTTATCGGAGAATGAGCCTTACAGTAATACCCTGGTAGAAATCGAGTACAATTCTAGTACAAATCGAGTACATTGCTAGTACAAGATTGGAATGTGTACATTTGGAAAATCATTCGAGTACACTTTAAGTACAATTGTAGTACAATTTTTTGTACACACTTAAAAATAGGTAGTCAACAATTTGACCAGTTTGGGTGGTCATTTCAAAATAACCCTAAATGAAGTCAAATATGGTTACTTTGACCCACTCAGAGTCATTTCTTATTGTGTAAAAATGACCATCAAAAATAGTCATTTTGAAATTATCTCGGAATGTAGACATACTGTCACTTTTTTTTTAACTATGTTCCGGGGTCATTTTCCTAATCGAGACACCAATTAAAGTAAATGACACCTGAATGTAGTCATTTTTTACCAACAAATAGATATTTTCAAAAGAGGTTATTTTGAAAAATAACCACGGTTGTAGTCATTTTCAACTGCAATTTGGGTCAAATTTTTGACTAGACCTCCGGGTCAAATTTGACCCCAATGGGTGTGGTGTATAGATGACCCTACGAGTGGGTCAAAAATGAATACAACCTGGTCATTATTAACTACCTATTTTTAAGTGTGTACTAGAATTGTACTTAAAGTGTACTCGAATGTTGTTCCAAATGTGCACATTCCAATCTTGTACTAGAATTGTACTCGATTTTCTCCAGGGTATGTATGTTGCTAAAGAGATTGTTTGGGAGTGGCCTTTTGTTTTAGTCCTGTCCACGCTTGTGCTTTTTGCATGGCATTCTCCAATTTTGTCATGCGTACACATAAGGCACTTCAAATGCATCGTAAAACTTACAAAAATACCATTTTAGTGAGAAACTCACTCATCCAGGGGCCCGTTTCAGCTCAATCTGTCTATTGACCTTTGAGTTTCGTGCCCTTGTTTCAAAAATGGCACGGAATTTACAGCGGGTTGTACACAAAAGAATAAAACAAACAGGACGTTTAATCTAAAAAGGGTGTTGCACTGTTAACCTTCATGCCCTCTGTCTTCAAAACTAGAACACCTTCTGTGATCGCTTTATCTAAAAGAGTATGTCATAGGACCATACCTATGCATCACGTATTTGGGGTTCATAAATTATACTCGTTCTCACTGACTCTCGGTTAATGGCCTCTCTTGGTTTATCGTCAATTTTGCTAGCCTCTAGTCTAAAATTCTCGGCTAAGCGTAGTGAAGATGCAACTGGATTCATTAGCCTAGAGTCTAAATATGAAATTTTAACCGCAAGATTTTTAGCGGTTATCTTTCGGTTAACTTAATCCTGTTTGGCCTTGAAGCTTAACCGAGAGTTTCTGCGCAGTAAGGATGCAATCTTTTTTAACCGAGAGTTGAAAATTGTATGCAAACAAATGTGCTTGAATGACCTTCGCTTAGCCTTAAGGTTAGTAATAGTGCATTGCCCCTCTCACTAAACTATAGCCTAAAATTCTTAATGTGGACAGAACTCTGGCTTAGCGGGTGGTCTAACTATAGTTCTTAACCAAGCAAAAAACTGAGTGGGAACATGAACTCAAACACCTTGTTTTTGATAACATCTAGATTAGTCTCCCCTTACCCAGCACCTAAAAGAAAAACTGGTTGAGAGACTGTTAACGTTACAACAACAAAAAAGCAATGCATTGTTTAGTACAAAAGTAGCAGGGACATTATTACAAAATGCATGGTTAAAATGTCCACGAGGGTTCTGTTTGATCTCTTCTATGAAAAGCCAATATCCTGATATTTGTTGAAATTTCAAGATTCAAAAATTATTTCTTCACCGCTACGATGAACTCCAAATCAAACTCGGGATTATAAAGATTCTCAGAAATAATCAGCGTTGAATCGACAACAACGCTAATAAGCATGATAAGTAATATTTCTCTTTAATTGCTGCTTTTCAAATTCTCAATGTGAACTAATCATGCTAATGTTGCAACTATCATCCTTTATTATTACGTGGCCTCGGCAATGTATACATGTATAACCTAAACGAGAATACTTGTAGAACAGCATCCAACTCGGGGCGTTTGAGAGGTACTATCAATGCAGAGCGTTGTAAGGAGTGGGAAGACTACTTCTGTTCTCTTCTTGGATCACCAAAAGTGTACCAAGACGAAGAAAATGAACCCCCTTTTCGACTGTCTCTTGCCAATTGAAACCGGTCCTTTCACGGATGAGGAATTGCAAGAGGTTCTTAAGAAAATGCGAAATGGATAGGCTTCAGTTGGCTTGCATGTAATACCTGCTGAGGTTTGGAAGACAGGAAGGTTTAACAGTGTCCTTCTT
The DNA here is from genome assembly GCA_000969725.1 of Ophiothrix spiculata. Taxonomy (NCBI): domain Eukaryota; kingdom Metazoa; phylum Echinodermata; class Ophiuroidea; order Amphilepidida; family Ophiotrichidae; genus Ophiothrix; species Ophiothrix spiculata. Next base: position 101,187 of record JXSR01S027136.1, on the reverse strand, counting down.
GATATTTGCAATTGAACACTACTCAGGGGAGAAACTCACATGAATGGTTCATTAGTGGTATAATGGTTCGATCATTTAGGTCACATTAATACTGTCGCTTTTTATGAATAACCAAAACTAAAATAAATGTCATCATACGTGTATGAGCTTTTTAGTTGATGTCAAATGGTATATTTTAACGTTATAGGCTTAGATGTTTCAAATGCCTGCTTCCTATTACTAAATATCCATTATCGAGATTTAAATCAATCTGACTATGCAGGCAATTATATCATTGGGAATTATTCGCCAGCTTTGATTTTTCATATCTATTTTTTTTTTCGCGAGAAAACGGATTTTATTTTATTATGGCCAAACACCTGGTATCGGTAAATCAAATTTCTATTGAATTGACTAGATAATGCATACAACCTCTCAGACTGAATGGAATTGTCGACACGCCCCCAAAACTTTAAATGAAGTGACAGGAATACAAATATTCACTATAGTACCTAACCCGATTGTAAAAAGAAAATCTGGATTTTACGTTCTGTCTCTTCCAGATTCAATTGCCACAAGAGTACACAATAACACTATATAGCATTTCCCTACGTATGATTTTTATTATTCTTGTTATTTCGCATTTGTTGTATGTTCCTTTGTTTGCTGTTGTTGCTCTTGCTGTTGTTGCTGCTGCTGTTGTTATTGTTATTTCTTTGTATGTTTGTTTGTATGTGGGGGTTGTGTTGGTGGGGGTGTGTGGGGTGTTTATTTATTTGTTTTATGATCAACAACACTTTTTAAAATATATGCTGAAACATTTGAACATTAACATTCCCAAATATTTAAATAAAGCTATATGTACTTACAAATGAATTTTAATCACACGATAATAGGTCCGTATGCAACTGTCTGCCTTTTCCTTTGTATTTATATATATATAGCATTTGTAAATTATTTTAAAGTGGCATTCCTTTAACCTACAATTAAACACTTTTAGTTGAAAAGGTGACTAAAATGTCATTTTCGACAACAGTAATTACATCATAGACCATAACTTCAACCACGATTTTGTTGTAACCCTTCATAACCATTATATAAATATTTTTCATTTTTCAAAATACATTTTTTGAGCGACAAAATATGTTTTGCACGCCATCTTGGACCTTATTATGAATACCATTTTGAATTTGGAACATGTTATTAACACAATTTTGGAGAAATTGGTCTTTTGTTACCCTCTAAGCCATTTTCGATTGATCATTTCGAATATTTAATGTTTTAAATGTAGTTTTAAAGCCACTCTAGCACAAAATAACCATTCTGCACTTTATTATGGACGCCATATTTGATTTTAAACATTATAACAACACAGCGAAGCATAGGGAGAGTCAGATGTAATACTACAAATATTTTTTCCTATGATTGTATTGGATATTTAATGTTGTAAATGCTGTTAAATTGTTATATATAAATGATATACTTTGAAAACAAACAAAAAAAAATAAATAAATAACTTCAACCACTGTGCGCATATGGGGGACCAATATGTTTGAGCATCAAGTTGAGACACCCAGTTATCCGTATAATACATATACAAAGCTTGTGGTTTCGTTTCATTGTCACCATGTGGCGAATGCAAACACAAAACAGATCATGAAAATAGTTAAGCATGAAATTTATCACGTTCATAATGTATAATTCAAGTTCAAGTTCATTTTATACATGTCCTATGATTGGAATTCATAATCCACTTAAATAAACTTCCCATTGTCATTAAAAATAATACAAAATATTAGAATGGGTGAATGGCCCCGCCAAAATTAGATACCAAATGGATATGATTGTATCACTATGATATAACCGCAGACACTTGACTATGATATTGCAGAATGATGTATGTCCGTGTCCATTTTAATGACATATGACTCTGCGTCTTTATATCTGACACAAAAAGAATCTTGGCGTGTACTGAGGTCCGGTAACTTTGAAAAGTTATATATGCAGTCTTGCCCTTTCACGAAACACCTAGCGTGTAATTAATCGTCACGCGAAAATGTCTATGAATAGAATACCTGCAATGTAATCATTATTAATCAAAAATTTACTAATGCCGATAGTAAGACACTAATAGAGGTATACATTTTAAAGGAGAAGGCAAAAATCTGAAAAAGTGTTTTACCAATTTTGATCGCCTTGTGCATAAATGTTGAGTGAAACTTATAATCCGGGTAATTGACAAACACACATTTAGGGATTAACCCTCGTCTACCCAGGGGGGGGGGGTTGTTGCACCCCTCCCCCCTAAGGTTTTTTCCCCGCTGCATAAAAACGCAAAAGCAAACGACCCCAGGCATTTGGGTAATCTCTTATACATCCTTTGTAGTCAATTTGATGAAAAAATTAGGGGGGTACTACCTAAGGTGGGGTTAGGGTAGGCCGTCAAAGTTGGGGTGTAGGGGGGGGGGGTTGGTGAAGCCCCAGAAAATTTTAAGTCGCCATTTTGAAAAATATGTGCATGCTATGAAGCTCAAACTTGCAGGGCATGTTAGAATTATCATTTCCCTTCTTTATTAGCAATAAACCCGACGAAAATCGGTCATTTAGAACTTTTATAGCAAATATTTGATTTTGGTAGCCATTTTTGCCAAAATCCAGATTTTTCAGATTTTCGGCCTTTATGACGTCATAATTTCGTAACGCCTTGGCTGATTTTTGTGATCTTGGTATCATTGGATAGGGGAGGACCATACCTAAGTAAGACATAGGGGGTCCCGTTCCAAAAATTTAGGGGGGGTTGCAACTGGGTAGACGTGTTACAAAAAATAGCCTGGGTAGACGAGGGTTAAGCAAAGTTGAATGTCTCTGTGGGTGCAACATGATTGCATGGTTTTAAAGCACTCTCCATGAACTCAGAAGAAACCTTGGAGACCAATATTTGTATATATACATGTACATATTGTTTTGTTTGGGGCAGGCGCGTAGCCACCGCCCGGACAGGTCGGACAATGTCCGACCAATATTTTGCCAAACAAAAAACAGTATTGAAATATTTTTATATATGTTTAATCGAAACAGAAATTTTTGCAACATCACATCGCCATAATTCCGGTTATTCCTTCTATATAAATATGCAATATCTTACACAAAGTGGTACGTCTTCCTCATCGTTACACACTGCTCTATCCCGGTGTACTCTAAACCGACATAAAGGTGGGCTGCAGAAGAGAGCTGTATAGTGAACTCACTTTTTAATGGGGTAGTTTAGCTACTCAATTACAATGGAAAATGTTGGGGAAACTATGCATCAAATGGTGTGAACAAAGTTGGAAATTCCAAAATGTTCTAACTATACTGAGGTCACACCCCCCTCAGACACCCCTTTAAGATGTTTGATTTCCTAGCTTGTTCAAATACAAGTCGTCGCCCTACATGTGATGGGGAAAAGATCTAACTTCAGGCATTAGCTAGCAAAAACCATCCACCAAATTGCATGAATAGTGTTTCCAAATTACAAAATTGTTTAACTAATGAGGGGAACATCCCCCTCACAGACCCCTTTCGTATGTTTTGTTCCCTGTTCAATACAATTTGATAGGGGAAAATGCTAAACTCATGCATCAGCTAGAAAAACTATGCACAAAATTGAGTGAGTGTTCCCAAATTATAAAATTTTCTAATTACTGAGGGGGCACATCCCCCTCAGACACCCCTTTATATGTTTGGTTCCATTGTTAAATACAAGTACTTTGCCTACATTTAATGGGGAAAGTGGTAACTTCAGGCATCAGCTATAGCAAATACTATGCACCAAATTGGGGAATAGTGTTTCAGAATTACAAACTTTTCTAACTACTGAGAGGGCACATCCCCTCAGACACCCCCTTCGTATGTTTTGTTCCCTGTTCAATACAATTTGATAGGGGAAAATGCTAAACTCATGCATCAGCTAGCAAAAACTATGCACAAAATTGCGTGAATAGTGTTCCCAAATTACAAAATTTTCTAACTACTGAGGGGTCACACACCCCTCAGACACCCCTTTATATGTTTGGTTCCCTTGTTCAATACAAGTCCTTTGCCTGCATAAGTGCTAACTTCAGGCATCAGCTAGCAAAAACTATGCACCAAATTACGTGAATAGTGTTTCCAAATACCAAATTTTTCTAATGAGGGGACATGATGCCCCTCAGACACCCCCTTTAAAGAAATTTACTTTGATATTATCAAGGATGAGGAAAAATGTGACTCGGTAAATCGAATGAAAAGGTATATTTTTTTCCGTTTGTTCTGCCATTTTTAAAGATCAAAATTATGGAGGATATTGATAAAATAATCACCAGGAGAGCCCGCCAAGAGCGTCGAAATAGTCAAAAATGCTCTGGATTCGGGGGGCTCCACCCCCTCAACCCCCGCCAGGGGATTTGCCCCTGGACCCCGCGCCCTTTCTTTGTCCGACCAACCACAAATTCGTGGCTACGCGAACCAGGGGTTAATTAGTTTAACTGGCATAATCTTTCTCTCTAAGGAGCTCCATTATGGCCAAAAAATGTTATATACCGGTATATAGGATCATACACAGAAAAAGAAATGGGTAAATATGCATCCCTAACAACTGTTGGGCAAATTTAAAAAAAAGCACTGTAGGTCATACATTGCCAAAATTGTGTATCACATTTGCCTAACACATAGCTGTTGGACTTACGTTTCTGCCCAAATAGTAAAACGCTGATGACTACACCACTGCTGTATTGTATTTACACTGCAAGACTGGTTGTCCTTCAGATTTGGATGGATGGTACAGTATAGGATGATGACATTCAAAATACCTTACCTCGATTATAATAATATAATTTTGAGGTAGCTGGTATTCCTTACTTCTGAGAAAATCAGCGCAATTTCCATGCACAGTGTTTATTGGGACACCCTGTATTCTACCGATCTTACAAACCGATTCAACGAATCCTAGGAAAAGTGAAAAAAAAAATCAGGTTAATTACATCTTTTAGTACCAACTTGACTTACCAACACCAACGGGTAACAACATACTATAAACGTAACACAATTATGCCTAGAATTAACTATGACAACCACAGCTTGAACGGCTATTTACACATGTCAGCAAATTGGCTTTAAAGCGAATAGATTTTGAGAATTGGAACAAAAACTTATTTCCATTTAAAGAAAACCCTTCAATATTAACATTTAATAAGTTTTATAATATTCGGCCAATTTCTTATGTTTTTCTTTTTTTTTTTGAAAATTTCCAAAAAAATCAGAGTTTTTGAATTTGCACGTCAAGAGGGAATGTGCTATAACATTCAAATTTTAGGGGCTGGTGAAGGATCACAATAGCTAAATTCTCCCGTGGGCTTTTTGCCATAAAGTGTTTTATGATCAAGAAAAATGATTTTTTTTTATCCCCTCAATTTAGTCATATTTTCAAACACCTATAACATTTTCTAGAAACACTTTAATTTTAAAAGCCAACGAAAAATTGTTGCAAATTTGATAAGCTTTCATTTGACACGTTGTTTGTTAAAATTGAAGCATGGGAAGTATGAATGAAAATTTTGAGAAATCTGGCTATTCAGTGTTTCTGGAAATTAACGCAATAAAATTCGGGAAGTAGAAACATTAGAAGTCTCCCGTTCGTAAACGATGAAAGAAATTTCTTCGAAACAACATTTATGACAATCTGTATTCAGTTTAGAATGCAAAGAAAAAACAATTAATTTCATTTGTGAACCACTGCCACAGAAAAAAAAAATTGTAAATAGTATTTTTTTTCAGAAATTTCAGAAATTTTGTGAAATTTTCATGGCGGCCAAATTTGCCATGTACAAAGTCTATGGGAAATTGGAAAATGAAAAACAGCGTAACTCAAAAACGCTTAGACGGAAACAATCAAAATTTGGAATACAAGTTTTTTTCATCATTCTGCACATTCTGTGAAATTTTGAATAAATTAGAGCTACCTTAAATGACCTATGAATTAACCGATAATGCTGTAATGTCAGCAATGTGTTGTTCTCTTTAATATACACTTATAGAATCTGAAGCAGAATAGACCGATTTGAAACTACCTAATATAGTCTTCTTCCTTCTCCTTCTTCTTCTTCTTCTTCTTCTTCTTCTTCTTCTTCTTCTTCTTCTTCTTCTTCTTCTTCTTCTTCTTCTTCTTCTTCTTCTTCTTCTAACACTACTAAATCTTAACCCTCGTCTTCCTTAGCCTTTAATAAAATCTTAAAAACCGAACTTTTCCTAGAAAAGAATCATTACGGTAGACCATTGCTACCTTTGGGAGGACAAAGGTAAACAATTGTCCACCAGAAAAGACTTTTTTGTTTTTTCTTTCTGCATAAAACTCAGTTTTTAAGAATTTATAAAACGAACTTAGATTTTACTGTGTTTTCTTCTACTTCTTCTTCTTCCTGAAAAATTGTTGTGTTGCCCTTTCCCGACCGCCCCTAAATCGGGCAAAACTCGGGTCGGATTTTTTTCTTTTTACAATTTTTTTTTCTATTAAACTTACTGATTCTAGCCCCTAAACTCAGAATAAATGTGTTCAATTAACACATCTTTGGTGTCCTGTCATGTCAGAAATAACTAACACATAATCTTGCTATGTTGTCAGATGACCCTAAAGATGCATTGTATTTAGATAAATGTTATTTTCTAAGAGTCATTTTAATTATTTAGATTTTGTAATTATGTTAATTGTGGCTAAATGTAAGAATAAATAGTTAATAATTACGAAATAGATATAGTTCTATTTTTTCATTCTCAGAAGGCGTACTACAAGTATTATGACAAGTGCATGATCTAATAAGAAATAGTTTTCATTATTAGCTTGAAAATACTTTCAATTATAGGTCAGCAATTTCACCTTTTTATGATTTATTGCATTTCATTCTTCTAAATGATTTATTACTATTATTTGCTTTTCCATGTAATTGATTGCATGCCTTGTTTATCAACATGATATTAAATGGCACGTCGGGTTCACTACCCTGCCGGGCTAAACTTAGTATAGTTGCAGGCTGGACACAAAATGGCGGCAATTACTTTGGTAATGAGTTCAAATTGTTTATTTTCCGCAAACTTCCGCAGGATTACATGTGATTCCACGAATATACTTTTTAAAAATTCTTAATATACACTGATACTACTTAACTTATAAAATTATTAGAATGTTAAATCCGTTGGAGTTGGCCGACCAACTCAACTCAAAAACATTTTAAATGACAGTTTATTTTCAACTTTTAAATTACTCTGAAAGAGATATGATCATGCGCAATAACTCAATACACGTTTACTTGCCTTAAACTTTTGTACCACTGATTTTGACATTTCACTGGTAATAAATCATCCAATATTTAGCCCACCCATTACTATGTGGTCTACTTTGAGGGTTGTGAGGGACACAATGATGCCCTCAAGGCATGTTCCTGCCCTTCAAGGGATGAAAATTGTTAATGGACTAAATATTGGATGATTTATTACCGGTGAAATGTCAAAATCAACGGTACAAAAGTTCAAGGCAAGTAACGTGTGTTTCTGGACAGGTTTTGCCATCATGTTTACTTAGTTCAGAGATATTATCATAGGAATCGATTAAAAGTTAATTGATATGGTTTTATTTTATTTTTCTCCACAGTTTGTCTCGAATTTGCATTTATGAAAGAATATTCAAGCCGCGATAGCGTTTTCCTCATGTATAAATAATTTTTGCACCGTCAGCTATCCCGGAGGGCGAGTGGACAGGGCCTAGACTTGAAATTACATGACTACCGCCGGCGTGGGTTCAAACCTAGCGCGGTGCTGTGATATTTTTCTTTCATGAAAAAGTAAAAAATAAATAAATTAAATTAAATTAAATTAATTTGGGAAAACAAATCAAATCATAGCATCCTCGGGCAAAAATAAATCCAATGTTTAAAAATAGAAAAATAGAGCGTGGCCGCTCTACCCCCCCCCCCCCGGTAATGATAATAGAGAGCTTTCGATTTCACGAAGGATCATTCTAGTGACAGCAAAAATCGCGTCAACTGAAACAGGATTAAGAATAGAACATTGTTCAGATTATTCAACACTCATGCACTCATCTAACACTTAAGGTGGCTTAGCACAGATAGAATTCCTCTATTTATTTTTCTAATGTTTTGATATATGGTGTTTTCATATGTGCTGATCAGATTTCTGAAATAAAAAATGTGGGTCACCGACTTAGTTTTTGAGAAAATCCATTTCAATAAAAGTATGTTTTACCACTTTTTACCATTGACTTCTATGGTAAAATCAAAATAAATCGGACAAAAACACTTATAATTAAAAACGGCTCTATTTTTTTTCTCTCTTTTTCACATATGTTTTGGTCCTTATATAGTTCTTTAAAAAAAAAAACGTGATGAAAAATATGGTCACCGACTTACTTTTTGAGATATTAAGCAAAATTAAGCAAAAAAATTGCATGTTTTTAGCAATGAGTAACACCTTAAGCACTGTGCGCTTTGATCCCTGCGTCATCAGGAGTAACGCGCATGGTTTTATGCGTGAATATACAAATGACGCACGTGTAAGATCGCGTTATATTAAAGCGCAAGATACAGTACGCCAGAAAGTACGCTAAAAGCCCGGGATAAATACTTTGAAATTGTGTCCAACACCGCTGATATCAGCTCACTCGTGTCCGACACCGCATCTGTGCTGGGCCACCTTAACCGTAGTTCTACGCAGAGGAGGGCGATCCCTACCGAATTTTTTTTTTCTGTCGCTAAAAATTCCTTGCGCGCAGCGCTAAACAACTTGGTGTACCTCTAAATTCATCCTTTGCGCTACAGAACCTAGCATAAACATTATATCCAGGAGTTCGTTGCTGATGATAATGGTGCTAACTGTTGGGGTCAAGAATTAATTGCCCAAATCCTGAATAATGTTCATGTAACGTTCGGTAACGTTTCTGACATCGCACGGAAATAGTTTTTTGCTCTAAATGACTTCAAAGTAAAAATTCTCTGACTTCTTAGCGATTTTTTTATTGCGCTTTACACAGGTAGGTAATTCTATCGTCATAATTGATTTTAATGCATTGTTTTTGTCGTAATATTTGTGACAGTTTGGTGTAACTTTTTGGTAACGTTTGTGACATTTTTGAAATAAAACATGTGCTCGTTCATGCACGGATAGAAAAACTTTACAATTTCTTTTTCGAAAATACTTCTCACGTACCAAGTAACAAATGTATGACTGAACAACCTGCTTAAATAAAAAATCTGATTTTTTTTTCTTGAAGTCAAAAGAGTTTCATTTTTTATGGAATGACCCTAATGCATCCTGGTGTCAGCTTAAATCGAACGTATTTTTGATCAGTGAGCATTTATTGCAAGTATTGCCGATTAACTATAAGCTGCTTATGATACTTATCTGCACTGCATATAGCTATTCAGTAAGCTTACAGTAATCTTATAGGTTACTGAAAACGCCAATATTTCCGCGCTCAGTAATTTTCGCGCTCAGCCAATTTTTGACCATTTCGCGCGTTTTCGCAGAATTCCATTTGCAATAAATCCACATTAATTTTCGCGGTACATTTTTTTTCGCGCTAATCTCATTTTGCGCGAAAATAAATGTAGCGCGAAAAATACCACTTATACAGTACATCATTTCAAACAAGCACACACCAAATAATTGTTCCCAAATTATGCCCGTCAAACATTTGCATGAACAGAGAAAATGTAAAACAAATCTCAATTATGACAGTAACATATGAGACTCAAAAGAAAGAACATTTTTTCAAAGTATTTTTTGTAAGCTGACAAACCAAAAAACAACAACACATGTTTAAGCGACCGGCCGCTATCGACCAAACAGCCTACCCTTAGCCGAAACCGAGCTATGGGTATGAGGAAGTTTTTCTTTCAAAGTTAGGTACTGCTGTTATATGACTCAGAAAAGAGGTAAAGTTTTGTTTGTAACATGTTGCTTTAAAACAGTTTACTACAGATTGCAGAAAATAGGTTTTGAATTTAAATATTTCATCACTGCAAACTTGTGCATAATCATAATTTCTTGATTCCAGAGCCAAGGTATTACTTCTATTAAAATGGAATTATTTAGTAGCTGTAACATATGTTATGGCTCACCCCGAAAGGGGGACTTTGCAGATGATATCAGTTTTGATTTTATTATTTCATCTGTTAGAGCATTTTCTAAGCTTTAAAATGACACCTTATTTGTTGAAATTGATCAAGGCAATCAAATTTTACAACAGAAAGTCTGCTGAAAATTCTTATTATTTTCTATATTTTTTGCTGCCTATTTTCACCAGTTTCTCGAAATCTATTATGTCGCAAAGTCACCCTTTTCGGTGAGATTTATCATATATATTCACAACTTTCATGGATTTTTTTGTTTGACTTTTGTTTTGAAGGTCAATGTATTGGCACTCTGTATCTGCACCCGTGAAGCATACCAATCGATGAAAGAACGCAATGTTGACGATGGGTACATAATGCACATCAGCAGGTAAAAAAATCCTACCGGAGTGTTTTTCTTCACCTTTACCGCACTAACGTCAAAGAATGTTTGTGGGATTTTTCCTACTATCTCATTAGATTTCAATCTACATTGTATGTGAATAAAAATATTTTGGACATATAATGAGTCTGGCGTATATGTTGAAATGAAAAGTTCAATATTGACACTATAACATTATACCGACGAGAATGTATGTAACTTAATCATATTTTCTTACCGTTTTCATTATAGATCATATATGTAAAAGAATTCCTACATCCAAAACCCGACATAAATCCCCTAAAGCTTGAATGACTCTGTGAATTTAGAGTAGATTGTGCACTGAATGTGCTTTTTTCATTGCTAGGTAAAAATAACCAGTGGAATTATATATATACTGTGTGTTCCACTCGTGAAGACAGCACTATAAAAAAATCTTTCCACAATCACATTAAAGCTTATAATTTCTTGAACTTACTATTTAAGTGAATGAATATTCTACAATAGATAGCAGAAAACGGATATGTGTCCTGTTATATCTAAAGATACCTTAAGGTCGGCATAGTAAATTACGAGATACGGGCCATTGAAGCTGAGCATAGTCAAAAATCACGTCCAAGGTCGAATTTATAATTTCATCAGAATCGTTACCTTTCAAGTGTATTCTTTCCTATTAATCAGATTCCAACATCGAAAACGTATTAAGACAAATGTTTTAAAAACCGATATAAAAATCCGCTCCCTATTCAAGTTTTACCAGTACAGAAACTTTAAACTTGATTTTCTCAGAACTAGTTTTCTTTTACCAATTTGGATGTAACTTTGCAACCGAACATCCAATAACCAAAAGCAAGGTATTATTTTCGTTATTTTTATAAGCTTAAAATATAATCTTTCAGATGAGACCAAAAATCATTTTCATTTTGGGACACTTAAGGTACCTTTAGATATAACGGAACACTATGTGGAAATCAGAAATTCTCAATTTTCACCATTTTTTTAACAACGTTTTTTTTCTATTCCATATTTTCCCTAAAATTGGCAATTTCGTAGGTTAGGTAATTATGACGTTAATAATTAATGATTGATTTACTGATTTCAGTATTAATGTAAAAAAGGCATAAATACCTATTTGTTTTTAAGTCACATACATACGGTAATACACATACATGGCCTGCGTTAGATTTGCTAACAAAAATTATGGAAATTGCAATATTTCCTGTCGAAATTCGAAACTTAGTTAAAACCAGTAGCAATGCAACAAACGGTTGGTATCCCGAGAGGTTTTCCTTCGACAGTTTTTTCTCCGACGGTTTTTTTCCGACAGTTTTTACTCCGACGGTTTTTTTCTCCGACAGGTCGTTTCTCTGACAATTCGGAATATCGACCTGTCGGAGAAGAAAACTGTCGGAGTAAATACCTTTCGGAAAAAACGAAATGTGTAATATACTCATAACTCGTCCAATTGAGCTTCTGATTGTTCAAATTTTCAAATTTCAGTTTATTCGACTCAATCGTTTTGATTTTATGAGCCATTTTGTAGTCCATAGCTGTCTATACTTTGCTGTGTAAATGTTTATGGTTTAGACACATTTTTATTACTATCTTGAAAAGAGAACATGCTTCAGCCGTAAAATTTCACATGGGATATGATCAGAAAACGTTTGAACAAAAAGTTGAAGCAATCGTTCCAAGCTCTTGTAAGTATCATTTATCTTCATCCACATATGTTTTCTATGAGAATTGGTGATTTCGTATGCAAGAATTGATCCGACAGTTTTTTGTTCCGACAGTTGTTTTTTTCTCCGACAGGTTGATGCTCCGGATTGTCGGAGAAACAAAATGTCGGAACAAAATAACTGTCGGATCAATTACCTGTCAGAATACTGAACTGTCGGAATTAAAAACTTCCACTTAAATGTATGTCGGGCAAATGAACTGTCGGAGAAAACACTGTCTAAACACTATCAATAACCTGTCGGAATACCGAACTGTCCCCCAATAAACAGATTGTTATTCAGAAACTATTTTCATCCCAATTAGCTTGTCAGCCTACCGCATAGATCTTCCTCCGACCAACTTCTATGCTGCCACCAAACACTCCGTCAAAGCTTTAACCGAGGGATTACGCAGAGAATTAAAAGCAAAGAAGTCAAACATCAGAATCACGGTACAAAAAATCTCTTATTTATAATAGTTTTAATATGTTTCAACGGGTTTCTACACACTTGCATACTTACTCTAAACTTCGTACATCTAGATGCATCTAGATTAAACTGGATTTGATATTGAAAGCGAAAATTGTTATCTTTATTCGCACGCACACCGTGAACACAGTCTGCACTTCGGAATTTTACATAAATCTAGATTAGTGCAGATTGGCACTTCTGCACAGAAATGAAACTAAGAAAAGAAGGGTTTGTTTCATATAACCATGATAACGTATGATTTCAAATTAAATCTGGTAATATATGATAATGCATGATAATACATACACTTTGGTCTAGGAGTCTGTGTGTAGACGCTGTATGTAAATTTCATAGATATGTTTGGTTTTTTCCCCAGTAAATCACTTTATTAAAAAATAAAGAACACGTTGGAAAGCCGACCAATTTATTATCACAACGATTAAATTGTTTTAAAAGCCCATTTTTGTAGGGAGAGACACGTAAACTAAACAGCAACAACATGTCGTTAATTGATGCTTTAAATTATAGAAGTATACTCTATAAAACTTGAAGTATGCAACAAGCAATCAAACTCTGTTATGAGAATTATAGCATATCCTTTGTATTCTACAACATTGTGAACTGGTGGGTTTGTATTGTGTAAGTGACTAGTAATGATCGATTAGGATTGATTAAGACCAATTCACTACGTAATATATTTGAACATGAATCGTTCATGATTTTGGTACTATTTAGCATACATAATATTCAGCAAGATGTTATGATTTGAGAAATACGGAATGATTTACTTCCCCGTATGGTGATATTGCTTTTTGTGCGTTAATCGGCTGCTTGTCGCATAGTTCAAGATTTATAGAGTATATATAGTAGACAAATTCACATCCAAACTCTTGGATAAGGGAAATTATTGATATAATCCAGAATAAGCGAAATAATATGAGCCGACTATGTAGTTTAGATATCTATACCTCGTTACCGATTAGTTTAAGTGTATTAAAGCTGGAGATCAATCAACAATATAGTCTATTGCTCTAAAATAATGTCAGCTAAAATCTAACCGGAAGCTGTGTGTTTTTATTTAATACAGTCTTTTTCACCGGGCGACGTATCTACAGAGTTTATGCTACATATGTATCCTGATGATCCCAGTGTACATGAAAAACTAGAAGCTGAGTTCAAGGTTAGACATTATACTGATTTGTATTTTGTACTCTTTCGCTTGATTAATTTGAAACTTTTGTGGAGGAAGACTGCCGCACCCAGGGAGGATCGTCACAAGGCTTAGCAGTGAGACGTTTTTCCCAAGACCAAGAGATAAACTGTATGGTAATGAGTCAGTCACTGCTTTACAAGAGCCAATCACAAGCCTACTTGAAAGTTAACCAAGCAGAAAATATTGTTACAAGAAAATTTGACCCTTGACCAGGCAGATATTTAGGATACCAGAATCAATATCTCTATCCGCTACACTGAATTCGCATAAAGAATGGGTCAGACATAACAACAGCACCAATGTGTGTCCCGCGTGTATTAAGATATATGAGGAAGGTTGGCTGGAAACATGGTTTGAGTACTTTACTTTCAATTAGACAGCATGTGTATGCAAGATTGACCATCGGAAGGCCTGTGTTGAGGCTATGAATACCTGACAACGGTGGGATTGACTTGATTTTATTTGTGTAAACAAGTTAAAGTTGTAAAACAAAATCAGAAACCCAATTATTTCGGTGTCTTTACTCTTAAAAAAATCTATTGAACGTTTAAAATGAAAATAAGAAGTGAAGGAAAAAAAAAGATTGCCTGCGGACTCGAACCCGGCCCAGAAAATGATATGACGTTGGATATGACGTTGGTCTGATACTAATAAGTCATTAATGCACGGCGCCTTAGTCCGCTAGACATTCTTCTCGATGTGTGCACATGTCAATTTAACGTTACTCATAGTACTATACAAGTTTGGCCAAAACGATATTCCGTGTCGCTCTGTTTGATTTGGGTAGTTACGCTTGTACGATGCATGAGGTCTTTGGATCGGTATATTGTGCATAGTTATTACCTATCGCGCTGTGCAATATGTTTTGCGACACTGGCGATAGAAATTATTAATGAGGACTTCATTCGATGTTGCTATTGTTTTGTACATGTAATGCAATTCCGAATTTTGTCATTTTAGAGAATCAACTCAATTTATATTGATGCAGTTGGTATCAAATTAATCCTTGATTAGTATAGTAACTCGGCTTGGTTATAAGATTGTATGATAATGATAAATTAATTCAAAAAACTTACCTAGAACGACTATGCAGTTACGATATTCATCTGCTAAAACCTTTTCAGCATTGAAAATCATGTGAAATAGATGCAACTTTAATCAGCTGTTACTCGGAAATAAAACTAGTCACAAATTAAGTTGAAGCATTTCGTGAAAGAACAGATAGTAAAGTGATAATTTATCCAACTTAAAACGGTTTGCTATTGGTTAATTCCCTAAAACAAGCGCTTCCCTTGGGCTTTCTACCCAAAGAAAACTCACGGTAAAAGATAGGAATCAGAAGTGGGCGGAGCTTACAGTCAACTTCTTGAATCGATATCGTGACGTCAAAAATGTAAACATTTCTATAGCTGGGCTGCTTTCAATAGAATTTCGTCACACGTGGTGATTCCGTATAGTACAAAGGAGTACATTTAGCGGTGAGCACCGGAAAAAAAGTCGCGATATCAGGTGTTTGTAAGGCTTGTGTCGTACGCACGCTTGTAAATCTGGATGACTCTTTTGTACCTTGAGATCCTCTACACCCCGGTAATGACTGTTTGCACCTCGAGATCCTCACCACCCCGGTAATGACTGTTCGCACCTCTAGATCCTACGCACCCCGGGGAGAACAGTTCACACCTCGAGATCCTTCGTATCCCGGGAAGGACTGTTCTCGAGATCATCACCAACCCGGAGAGGACTGTACGCAGCTCGAGATCCTCACCATCCAGGGAAGGACTGTTCGCACCACCCTTCGGGGATGACAGGTCTCACCTTGAGGTCCTCAGCACTCTTGGGAGGACTACTCGCACCTCAATATCCTAAGACTGTTCACACTACGAGATCCTCACCTCTCTGGGAGGACATGTCACATCTCGAGATCCTACGTACCCCGGGGAAGACTGTTCGCACTCAATATCCTTAGCACCTCGGGGAGGACAGTTCGCACACTTGAGATCCCACGCACCACAAGGAGGATCGACCGTTTGCACCTGGGGATCCCCCGCACCCCAGAGAAGGCTATTCACATCTCCGCACCCCTGGTAGGTCGCACCTTTTGTTGACCACAGGGGTGGACCTTCGCATCCGGAAAGGACCGTACGCACTCCTGGATCCTCCGCACCCGGGCAGGAAGATACGCGCTCCTTGATCTTCCATATCTGTATTTACTAATGCAATAGATAAATCCGATTTCGCGCTATTTTACAAATCAAAGTCCGCTATTGCATCATTTCATTTCATGTTTATTTGACAAAATCTGACAAACAATAGCAAATCAATTTTCACAATAATCAATAATTACAGAGACAAAGAAATAACATTACAACAACAATGCAAAGACACCAACATGCCGAAATGCCAGGATGACCCATAAAGTCTAACTGTGTACGTGTAGACTTATTTCCAATGGGGTCCTACAAAAAGACAAAGTGATGCCTGGGTGGAGGACAAGACAAGCAAAAGCACAGAAAAGGGGATACAAGGAGTGAAGTTACACACACATAGTAGACTAATGGGTCATTGCACTTCTGGCAAGGTGTTTTTCATTTATGAGTATACCCATAATGGCGCACAATTGGTACGAATTTCAAATAATTTCTGTTATACATTTAAAAGATCTGTTATATATTTATTGTTCCACTAGAAAAGTGAAAAAGTAAGTGTAAAAATGGTTAAAGCTCCGCGCCTATGATGCTCCAATTAGGCTTTCATGATCAATCAATCAATCAATCAATCAATGATACAAGTACTTGCATGATAACATGCATTCCCCATGAAGGAGTTTGATGATTAAGAATGGCCCCAGAATGGCGGATATAGAAGTGTAGGAACGTTTTGTAAGCTCTTACATGTTACTTATTCAATACGCCAGTGTAAGAAAATCCCAACTCCAATAGCTCCCTTCTGTTAATTATACTTATAAAATATAAATGCATACAAATCTCTGAAAATGCTTTCACATCACTAAAATAGCATTTCCATGTCAATATCCTAATCATAGTGTCACATTTGACCTTGCAGTTGACTTTTTTAGACATTGTTAGATAATTGTTATAGTACATAGTTGATATATTTAAACAGCTAGTACAAGAAACCCCAAACCCATGAGCTCCCCTCTGCAACTATATACTAGAAAAATTATCTAACAATGTCTAAAAAAGTTAACTACAGGGTCAAATGTGACAATATGATTGGGATATAGACATGGAAATGTTTTTAGTAATTTTAAAGCATTTTCCAGAGATTTATATGCATCTCTATTTTACAGAACTTAACAGAAGGGAGCTATTGGAGTTGGGGTATTCGATCGTATAGTATATCTATTACTATAGATTAAGAAAATTTTCTGCTTTACAAATACCAAATTCCGCTTTATTCCGCTTTGTATTATTTGCACTTTTTTGAAGAAAAAAAATCTTAAAAATCTTACAGTTTTCAAGTCTCTTACCTATATTTTTACTGTAGTCTAAGTTTACTGTAAATTCTGAAGTCCTCCGCGTGCCATTTTTAATCAAAATTTAATGTTTGTAAACTAA
>JXSR01S027136.1:9103-21557 GCA_000969725.1 Ophiothrix spiculata | reverse complement strand
AAAAAAGGTCCACAAAAAATCCCTAAATGTCCATCAAAAGAACATCCAAATCACCCAAAACACGTAAATGTAGGTCGTTTTTTGCTTGGAAACATGCTAAAAACTTTTGTTTTGCTTGATACTTTGTCAAAACCACTAAAATTAGTTTAGGGTCGACCAAAACGAAAATTTTTCCTCCAGGTCCACTTTGTAAAAATCTGCACCCGTAAATTTTGACCCATCAGTGGCGTCTGCGGTTTTTGAAAAAATTGGTACTTTTTAGCACAATTTACGCCATTAAGGGTTGTATAGTCAAGCCACCTCCGCCATAAGGGTCACGTTTTACTTGGGGTTGGTCATCTGACATCATGAAGGATCTAAAAACACAACACAAAAGGATAAGACTTCACGCAAATGAATATACAATTGAAATCGTATACTTTTTGATAGCTAATTTGTTTGTAAAATGCCATTTTAAACTTACGCCATTAAGCCACTTGGTTGCGATTTTCACCATCTTCACTGATCTTACGCCATTTGGGGGTGCAATTTGCTATCAGCAATTTCGCCATTTAGGGACCAATTTTGATGTGGTCTGACGAGCATGAGTAAAGCTTACTTTTTCGAGCGCCCCCACCACCGGGAATTAACACAATTTTAACTCACAAAATATTCCATACGAATAAGGTACCTAGTATGCTTGTTGTGCACCTCATTTCTCTTCAAAAGATTGTCCTTATGACAAAATGCAGTAACCTGTATCCAATGATGTTAGTTTGAGCAAATGAACTTAACATATGTACCCATATACAAATTTTACTTGATTTATGCGATTGTTTCGTAACCTATTTGACAAAATATTGGGTGTAAAAAATCCTCGTGCTTTATCTGTATCCTTGTAACTACATGCATATAAAATTTATGTAATTATGTAGATCACAATTACGTTGGAAGTGCTGGCAATCAGACACACTGTTGAAACACTGAAAGAAACCATCTTTCTGTCGCCCACACAAGTTATGCAACTAATCCCAATATGAAAAGGTTACAGGTATGCCCTGGCATTTTCTGTCCCGTTCTTCTTTCTTCAATCATTACTTGAATATATCACACTGTCACATTAAATCACCACAAGTCCCATTTGTAATTACACTATTGCAGTCCATATCTGATTTGATGCCTAATTGCATCCAGCGTGTTCTCAATCTAACAATATAATATTCAATACCTAAGACGATATATATACATATTGCAATACCGTATTCCTATTCCAATCCTCATGTAGCAAAACGTTTCAGCAGATTTACTCGCTAGGTAAGCGAGTAAGTTAAGCGGAAATTTGACAATATTTATGTTCTGAGAAACATTAAAACATATGACCTGCTGATATTGAATGCGTTTATCTTAGCTTCACCGTGTTCACCTTTACTCCATAACAACCTTTGATGGATCACAACTGGTCTTTGCCAAGTGACGTTTAAGATTTGGTTTAATTCAAGATCTTGGCACTATAAAACAATAAATGAAAGCGACAAAAGGCCGCACTTGTGGCTTGTTCGTTGTGGTACATAACGGTACATTACAATTGATTTGGACGTGTTAGCACTCTAAAAAAATTGCTGCAACGCTGAAAGAGATCATATTTCGTCGACAGTGCTAGTTATGCAACTAATACCAAAGTGTACAGATCTTATGTATAATACCCTAGTCCATTTGCGCTGCGTCGCTTGCGAGGTCCATCTCATGCTTTGCGTTCGCTTGCAAGGTCCATCTAGATGGACTAGTATACCCTGAAATATTCTTTTCCTCTCTTCCTCCATCAATCTTAGAAAATAACGTACACTGATCATAAAATCACCACAGGTCCCATATGTAATAACAGTTGTACAGGCCCGTAGCCAGGATTTTTTCAAGGGGTGCGGATTTTCAAAAAGTGGACCTTTTGGAGGAAAATTTGTCCTTTTGGTCGACCCTAAACTAATTTTAGTGGTTTTGACAAAGTGACAAGCAAAAAAAGAAGAAGAAAAGGTTATTAGCACTACATTTACGTATTTTTGGTGCTTTGGGTGTTCTTTTTGATGGACATTTAGGGACTTTTTGTGGACTTTTTTGTACATTGTCAAATTTTGGTGGTGCGACGCCCCCATCGCACCCCCTCCCCCCTGGCTACGGGCTTGCAATAATGTATAGCAATTTTTGCATCTTCAATGTTGTCGAATTGCAGCCAGCGTGGTCTCAATCCTCAGAGTATAATATCCAATCAGAATGGCTATGCAGATATATTGTAATATTCCCATTCCAATCCCCAAATAACAAAATGTTTTAGCAGATTTACTCGCTAGATGTGCTCCTAAACTGTCCCCTAATGCGAAGCGTGTACGGACCTGTAAACCAGAAATCAAACCAAGAATATTTCAGCACAGTATTGTATTGATATTTGCAAGAGGATCGGGGTTAAAGGGACTGGCCTAGATTCGTCCCACTAATTTTTACCTTAGGCTATTTTTTCACTTGAATCAATAGAACATGTTTATTAATATAACCTACAAGTTATTCTCCATGATTTTGAGGAACATTGGAGAAAATTGCAATTCTTTACCTACTTTGAATTTTTACGCCGGTTCAAAAAAACTTAAAAAGATCTTGTGCTGGCCAAATAAATTATTTTTGATGAAAAGTTTCTTTTTAATATGTTTTAAATTATCTCCAGGAGCTTTGTTTGATCTTTTATATGGTAAATCCATCTGAGGTACGTATGTAGGATTTAGGAAAAAGAGGTTATAAAAGTAGTTGTAGTGAATCTATATCCATGAAACCAAAAGCTCAAATATAAGTGTAAAAGTAAGTCAATGTTAAACTTACATCACTGGATTTGACTAATGCCAGCAACCCCAGCGGTATACAGCAGAAAAGTGTTACATTCAAAGACATGCACCAATAATCCTTAGGCTGTACTGTGTGATCGTATGCAATATCACCAACTCCATGGTCACATCTGTCGGCAAAGAGCGGATCATATTGATCCATCGGAAATGCTGAGAGCGTACTAGGTCTCTGAAATTATAAGATATTGAACTATAAAGTGATTTGACAAATAATATTGGTTGGATCTGTCGGTCATAAAAGTATTAGCCAACCAATGTACCGTGTGGATAACAATTAAAATGATTTCCTTTGTTGTGCTAGTTGCAAAAGGTTATGTATATTGCAAAGAACATTTTTTGTTCATGGAGCACTGCATAATAATCGTGGAAAATATATACCAATAGAACATCGATACAATATGCAATACTAAGGCTGTATTTATACTTTTTTGTGAATTACCATATAATTGTGCCATATATTTTCAACAAGCATCCGCTAGTTATTCAATATCTATTCTAATTTACATTACAACATATATTTGAGGAGGGGAAATATTTGTTTTATATCGATATAATCAGTAGGGATCATATAAATAAACCCAAAATATAGTTATCGATTTCACATCATCAAACCTGCGTTATTATTAGAAAATACATTGGAAGTTATTGGAAATGTTTAAAGAGATACTGTCGCACCATAAATATAATTACCCATGAAAAAGTAAGGGCTGGTGTTTACTTTTCATAAAATGATCTAAAAACCGACCATGATACATATTGCACATTGAAATACTATCGTTTCTATAAGATTGGGTGCGTGAAGTGAATTCTTGCATTGACCTCCGTACTAAAAATGTTGAGTGTAAACAGTTTAGGCGGACTTTTATAACTAGCTAATTTATTATCTATTGTTTAATTTAAGTTCACTCAAACATTTCTTGAAGTCAAAATGTGACTTGAGCAAGAAAGAGTGACACACTGACGTTAACTAAATCTTCCCTCCATCTCAGCAGGTGTAGAGAAAGCAATTACCATCTCTCTGGATTCATTTTGTGTCAATTAAGTTCCCCGTTTGTCTAATTTTACGCGCGTAGATGTTTAGATAGATAACAATTGCTTGTAACCAATTCAAGTGAGAGCGATTTGATTTGATCAGTTGTAGTACTCGACAGATAATAGGCAATCTTTTACTCAGTGCTGGTTTTACTGGCGCTTTTGCACATCCTAATATCCTTAAGGTATACAATCTTGCTATTAAATTAACCCTTATAAAAATTTTGAAGTGAAATTGCTGTATTTCCGAATTTTTGTATACGCTGGTTTTCATTATTATTAGGGGTTTTTTTACAGTTACTAGATTCTAGATTAAATTTATCCAACCTTTAGGGTGTTAATAACAAAGTAATCAACTTGATTAAAGATAACTGCTATGCTTATAAGGAAGAAGTTTGTGATTTATATAGTTACCTCAGTTCCAGTTTTAATATTGATGGTCCGAGGAAGAAATGGTGCCGTAACGGATTCGTCGGTGCTTTGCATGGTAGATATCTCAAGAATCTATTGAGGAGAAAATATAAACAAAGATTACTGCCTCTGTTGATAGTTACAAGCAAACAAGATCGACAGATATTTTATGTACATAGTTCAGGAATCGTCTCAATCATGCTGCTTTAGCCACAGATATTTTTTTTTTTTTTTCATTTTGAATGATTTAGGCGGTTTCAGGCTACTATTCTTTTACCATTGCGGGTATTTTATGTTCACTACAAGATTTTACCAATTCATACATGGCGTAACAAAACAATTTTGGCACACATGAAGAGCAGAGTCTATACATTAGCCTTGACCAGTGATTTCACTCACAGTATCTATCTTATAAAAATGGCGATTAGAATATTTAAAGATATATATATTTGAACGACTTTTTGTCCAAGAGCTCCTTAAATTTTAGAGTTAGAATCATCCAAATTTATTCAAATTCCACATGCTTACGGTCGAGATACGTATTATGGAATTACAAATTATAATTTAGACCTCCAATGTAAGCAACATAATTTTTCGTTAACCGCGCTTGACCATAAAATTTGGTGTTAACAGTTCCTGTGTCCATTAAGTATTATGTTGCCGTTGCTACTATAACAAGTATGATTCATCATTTGTAATTCCTTTATAAGTATCTGTTCTACAATCTGGCAATATCTGAACAATATCGGATTATCCGAATTACGTAAATTTTCGAGTTTACGAAAAAAGCGTCGACTTTTTTTGAAAATTGTTAACGCCATTTTGAGGATATTCTTTCAAAGAAAATCAATAGTCAAAACGAAAAAACAAAAGGTGTGACTCTACTTCGTATGTAAGCCAAATATTATGATAGTTTCACAAGTGTAAGTATGCAAAATATGGTAGAGAATATGCCATTCCAGCATATCGTTGTTTTCCACTGCTGTTAAATTTAGAAATGAAAGTGACTTACAAAAGTCTTTTGTGCTACAAAAATAACCAAAACATAAATGGTATTTCACATATCATAATCAAAGATACATGTGCGACTAGCATGCATTATCATTGTGGGACGTTTTTACGCTTGTGATAACATTTCATGTTTTGAATCAACAAGCAGCTATTATGTTTGTATATCGGACGATGACTATCCATTAGTGAAAACGGAAACGACTCTTATAAACTGCATTAAAATTATATGAAGGGTAGCATAACATCTTGAAAAACTCAGGAATGTGCACTGTAAAAACTTCGGTGTTAAACACTGAGCCAATGTTCTGATAGGTACCCTTTGGTGTTATTTCAACAATATTACTGGTATTAATTCAAATCAATTCAAATCAAATCAAATCAAATCAAATCACTTTATTCACAATATCATACATAAATATACTATTAAAAACAATCAAAACAAACACGACAATGATATTGCGGGAATGATCAAAAGGCCAAAAAGGCCCGAAGGGACCATCCCCTGAAAAACAAGGTTTCAAATACACAAAAAAAATACAAAAAGGGATACAATACATATACAAAAACCAAACATAGCACATAAAGGGTAAGGGTGCACCAAAGTCAACAAAAATTTTTTGACAGATTTACATTGATTTAGATTTGTTTCAAGAGTATTCTATAAAGTCGGTCCTGTTGTGCGAATTGCACGATGAACAGATCAGATTTTTTTTTCTTTGTTTTGTTGATACTATAATCTGAAGCGTTTCTAGTTTGATACTTATGAACTTGGTTATTTTTAATGAAATAGTCTGAAAATATACTTGGGAGGCGCTTTGTTTGATGTTTGTACATAAACATACCTACTTCCAATTTAAATGTATCAAATATGTTTAAAACATTGTGTTTTTTAAACAATGGTTCTGTGTGGGCTCTATAATGCTCACATGAAATTGTTCTGCTAGCCCATTTTTGTAATTTAATAACTTTATCAAAATGGATTTTACATGTATTACCCCAAAAGAATACCGTAATTAATGTAAGGCAATATAAGAGTACAATATAAAGAATGTAAAATATACTCTGGTACATAATGCTTCAATTTCGTAAGCATACCTACATTTCTTGAGATGGTCTCGGATATTGCGTCAATATGTTTTTCCAAGTCAAATTTTCGTCATTTATAACTCCCAAAAATTTAGTATGAGCTACTATTTTTAACGACACGTCGTTTAGAATAACATTGATTTGTTTTTTTGTTTCGTTTAAATATTTGCTTTGGATGTCAGGAGTATCTTCTAGAAGTTCTGAACTTAAATCAGTGTACTTATTAGTTAGATGAGCAGTTCCTTAAACCATGTAATTTGTTTTGTTGGCATTTATAGACATTTTGTTAGCTCTAAACCAATTATTTATCTCGTCTAATTTTTCATTGATCAACAACCGCTGAATGTTTGATAAACACTCATAGATATATGACATGTATGTCATATATGTCATTTTATTATGCAGTGGCTTAACATGAATTTTATTTAGTTGGGACAAAGTCATTTCCCCCCGTTTTTCCCAACGCATTATGGGGTTCGCGGACTTTTGCCCAGTAGAATTACCCTGTTTATAGACACCAAGCAAATGTCAGTTAACATTAAAAACTGACAAGCCAGAAAGGGGGTTTTCAATACTAGTACATTTGGCTGATTTTTCCAGTTTCCAGAAATATCCCAGTTTTTTTTCCTTCTTTTCCCTTTCCCCCTAACTTTCCAATTTTACCCTTCAAGTTTTTTTACGCATTTACTTTTCCTTACAAACTCCAGGTTGGGCAGTCTCCCCCCTCCCAAACCAACTGCCTCCTATCTGCTACACCACTGCTTGGATGGTGCTGATACTTGCCGATAGAAATGTGATATACTTTAAAGGAGCTTGGTCCAAATTTTTCAAATTTAGTTTTCAATGTCATATGAAAGATGACCACTCAAGAGGTCTAAGTTTCAAATTTCATCTGAATCGGTTAAACCGTTTTGATTTTATGGGCAATTTCGTATTTCAGAGCTGCCTATACGTTAATGTGTAAACTTAATTATGATTACCATCATTAGACACATTTTCATATAATCTTAAAAACAGAACAAATCACAGCCATGAAATTGCACATTGGTTATGAGAAATATATGAGTATGAGTAACATTTTGGTATCAAAATCTCAAAAACTTTGAAAACAAAGTTAAGGGAATCGGACCACGCTCCTTTAAGCTTATTGAAAGTACCTATCCCATTCACATCGCTGTGTTAGTCGCTCATGGACAAGACCACTTTACTCATTTCAGCCTTGCATTTTCAGATTGCGTTCAAAGTCATCGAAAACACACTGTTTTCATCATCCCTTTTAGTTTAACTACCACACGTACAACACGTTCAATCGTGTTAACATGCATCGAGGAAAATGTGGTGGGTGCTCACCTGCTAGATCACCTGGAAATGTGTCCTCTGACTTGCTCTATCGCGCCGTTTTAGCACCTCTTCAGGTGTTAACGATTTGCAATGAAGTTCTTATTGTGTTTGGTGTTATTCTATTCTTAACACCGTTTGGTGTTATTCTCACACCTGATTTAACACTAGAGTGACAACATCTTTCTTAGTGTTAACATTCTTAAAGGTAATTTTTTGCACCTCCACCAAAGGTAACCCCAAAACAGCTCAGTTTTGCACATTGAACAGTTCTTACAGTGTAGTGTTTTTGTTGCGTTATGTTATGTTTTTGTTAGTTAGTTTTGTTCTGTTTCGTTTTGTTTTTCCAATTTTTTGTTTTGTTTTTGTTTTTGTTTTGTGTTTCCAATATTTCATCAAGAATAAAGATAAAATCAAAGATGTCTATTAAAAATGCTCATATTTTTGAAAATGCATATTGGCGGTGATGAGAAAGTTGGATTTAACTGTTATTTAAGAGTTGTTTTTTTGGTTGGTTATGTGAACTTTATGGCCTTTCATTCAGTTTTTTTGCAGAGAAAATCGTCTTTATTCATTATAGTATGATATTTCCTGTGTATAAATCAAATATATAGCTAATAAGTAGTGCTGTAATTTAAAGAAAGGATTGCTAATTTTATCAAATTTAAATAATATTCATTCACAACTCATTTCTTGTCGAAATTCTGTATCATGATCGCAATTTGTGAACTTTGATTTCAATTGTTAATTGTAAACATACTATAAGAATTATTCATTCCTACTTTACTACAAAATGAATGAATAAAATGAATTCAAAATAATCTTTTATTTACCGTACTTAATTAATGCTGCAAAATGTGTTTTAGAAAATCATTTTCCTGATATTATCCTCAGGGTAGTGAGCATTAAGATTACAGGCAACATAAAGTGTTGCCATCCTTGTTTCACCTAAATCATGTTAATATGGAAAAACAATCTTTTGTTAAATATTCTTACATGATTAAAACAGCGTGTATAGAATAAATGCCTAACAGATATTTCAATTTTGACATTTAACTGAGATTTAGGACATTTTACGTGGGAGAATATCGCAATGAGTTTGGAGCTTTTTCTGTGTCTCAAAAACAAGCCACGCATTTTAGTAATTTAACCAATATGAGAAAATATGCTTTAAAAGCGTATCGTGTTCGTTGGTTTACTTTGAATTAAAATGAGTACATTCGAATTCAAACTACATAAACATAATCATGCAATTGTAGATCTACGTTCAATGATTAGTAAAAGACCTTCATTGTGTTCAAATTGTCGACACAACCGTAACAACGCTTGCGAGCATTGAACATGGTTCGAGCGAAAATTCGCAAACGCGTGTTGGCGTTTAATGAGATATGTGACGCGTTACAGCAAAAGTTACATTATGTCGAAGCTACAAGTGTCTTGTTAACAAACTGTAAAGAACCAATTAATCAATATTTGAAGAGAGAGTAATAAATTAAAGCCATCATTTAGGTTCCTGGGTGAAATAACGAAGGAACAAAGACAAGAAGTGATTTAATTTATTTATTTCTCTTAAAATATTGATTGATTAAAAGAGTATGAGACTTGTAGCACCGACTCAAGATACCTTTTACTGTAACGCATCACATGATTCATATTATATGATACCATCAGGGAGTGAATGGGTCATGCGTTGTGCCAACCACAAAGTAAACATCGCTTCAAAACTGTATTCGTACATATTCTGGTACTCTTTTATAACTTTTTTGTAATTTTAATCGCTAGAATTAAAAAAAATTATGAAAATATCCGATAGGCAAGGCAAAACAAAACGAAATAAAGCAATAATGATAAATAAGAACAATGATTGAATTAATGATTATCATCTTACCGATAATTACAAGAAAAAATATTTCCAGATTATGTTGAATCATGTTGAATCATGCTGATAGGCAAATATTTCCATTATGCAATCCATAACTTTACAAATGTTGCTGAGTGAATCAATCATTCTCATGAAAAATCACTTTCAAACAGGTTGCATAGCCATCGATAGGAGTTGAAAGTCTTTATAGCTCACCAAGTGTATGAAGTAGTTCAAAAGAGATGTAAATATGATGTGAGTGAGTGACTGCGTTTGGGCTGACTCTTATAACTACAGGATGACGTGCGCCTGAGTGTGAAAGGAAGGATGTGCTGTCTTCATTTACACTCACATCATTGGGTGTCTTGACATCTCGACGGAAAAAAGAACGATGTTCAGTTGAAGAGAATGTTTTATAGCCTGAAGTTTTGTGTCAAGCATATCATTACGACAAAGGTAGATGTTCTTCAATATTCACACAATCAACGATTTTCAAATGTTGTTGTTTTCCATTTTGCAATCTTTTACGCACGAAAACTTAACATTTGCAATTATTATCAAACTCCTGGCGTTAACAATAAAATAATACAGGTTTTTAGTGACTTACCATTGAAAATGTTGCTGGTTCTGTGATAATATTCCATCATATAAGCGTTTTGATTCTCAAACGGTTATGACTTTACGGCTGAAAAGCTTTGTTTCTAACCTTGAACTACACGCGTCTATCGTATATTTAGCGCATCTGTAGCATTTGTAGTAGAAATGTATTTACTTCAGATTACTAATTGATGAAGCTTTAATGATAAAAATATTCAAAAGATTAAATAACAAATAATAGTAAGGCATAAAAAAAAAAAACAAGTTTGTTTCCCGTGCGCCGCGCGCATTTCGTCTTGGCGTCATTATTTGCGCATTTCATTTTTTTATTTGATATTTTAGAAAACGAAAATCAAAATAGCCAATTTGATAAAAAGAACGGGGAAAATTGCAAAATTTTTACTAAAGAAGTGTTTTCTTTTCAACAAAAACTTGAAACTGGACAGGTTTCTTACTAAAAAAATCATCACCCATGCGGATTTTCGATCAAAATTTGCCTTAGCACCTCTTGAACAATAGAAAAAAAAGAAAACAAAATAAAATAAAAAACCGCATTTCGCATTTAGGTTTTTTGACCACCGACAGGAAACAATCTTGTTTTTTTTTTTGCCTAATAATCATTTTTTTTTTCATTTGTAAAGCGTCTTTTGATCTTGATCAAAATATGATACAACGCGCTGAAAATAATAATCAATCAATCAATAATTTAGGTGAATTTTGAGTGATATAGGATGTACGGCTACACGAAGAGGCAGACTGTTCCAAAGTCAGTTTAAGAAGATAAATGTGTATCCTTAGAACAATAAGGTGGATGGTGTTTGCTCATTTCATATCATTCATTCGCAGGTAAACAGCTGAATTGCAACGAGTCAAGGGTTGAGAGCCACATGGCATTTGCAAATACGGCCTTGTGGCTCTCAACACTCGAAGTATTTACAAAAAAAGTTACACAGTCAAGAAAAACTGATGGTATTGTACGAGAAAAAACGATTATCAACAGCCACACAGAAGTAATGTATCTACTGTTGAATCGATTCCAAATCTTGGCCATTAATCAGAATACCGTTTAGATTGAGATTTTAGCAAAGTGAGATCATTGAAATTGCACAGGGAACGATTTGTTGCTTCTGATCTACGATTCGGAGCCTCTTGCAAAATTGATTTGATTTCTTGATAGAATTGTTTAGAATTAAGACAGATCATAAGGGTAATGACCTCCATCTGCTCAGGAAAATGTGAATCCTAACTATTTTTTAATCGTGTAAAGATAAACAGTTTTCATTGCATTTTGCGGGGACTCGAACCATTGATTATGGCAGGGGTTAGTCATGCATTACGAAGCGAGGGTTCTACCGCTGAGCTATCAATGCAGCGTTGAGATCGTGAACTGAAATCTAAAACATAAACATTAGAATGCCGTATTTTTCTTTTGTTTACATTAAAAATGCAAATTTTGCCTTATTGGGATGCTCAATTTGTAAGTACATTATGCGAATGCGTATATCAGGCAAAATGTAGATAATGTAGATACTAAAAACAGGCAATTCACAGCTCAAACAGGGCGATCTCAGAGTCGTAATTCACGTCCGGTTTTCAGGCAAAACAACGCGGGTTTGTTACATTATCATTCAAAATCAGCACCACATATTCATAAAATATTATATGTAATCCCTTAAAAAGTATCAAGCCTACCTTCTGTCAAAATTTGAAAACAATCGAATTGTTCGAACATCATGAAATTATGAGGTTTCGGTAAAAAGGGCTACAACTTTTCCAAGTATATTGACGTCATTTTGAACTTGATAATTGACGTAAAATCACTAGTAAAGATTCATGTATAAACTAGAGACTCTATTCCATATGCACGCCAAAAATTGTGATATTCTGATATGTGTAAGTAAAAGGTAAAAAAGACGTTCAGCCGAGCGAGACAATTTAGGGACTGTAGCCTTAGCACGCTTTTGTTTCTGTTTCCAGTCAACCAGCGGGTCATTGAAAAGTACGTTATTTTCTTTTCTAGGCAAACGAAAGTGATATTACACTCTGTCTGATTTTTAACGGTGATGAAAAATTGAAAATGTTTTGAAATTCACAATTAATGCCACAATTTGATAATTAGGCTTCCAAATTCATCATATATGACCAGATAGTACCTCAATTTTCCCTTAAACATAGATATTTTCATCGTTCAAATCCAGAATGATGATAAAAATGTGGAATTTTAAACTACAATTTTATAGAAAATTATTTCTCA
>JXSR01S027135.1:6300-19095 GCA_000969725.1 Ophiothrix spiculata | reverse complement strand
AAATCCTGACTTACAGTGTATTTATTCTTGCTTTGCTTTTAGCTCGAACCCGAAAGGTTAATTCTGACCTTGATCCTTGTTTTGGGTCGTAACATTATGCATTCAATTGTTTATAGACATGTCTAAAATGCAGTATGTTCCCGCACCTTTAGGTCATCGTCAAAGCCATTCCATAGTACTGGCCCACAGTAACTGAGACTTCTTTTCTTAAAGTTTGTCTTTGGTTTTGGAATAGCTAGTTTTTTAAAACCATGAAGCTCAAATCCCTTATTGTTTCTTAGATTTAAATGGTTATAATACAGTGTTAATATTATTACTAAACATTTTATTTATTTTGTTTTCTCATTTAGGCTAAAAAGCCCATTCGGCCTATATGTGTCCGACGCCCCTGAAATATGTTAATCATCAGAAAATATCGGTATCTGTTTATAATTTACGCTGGAAAACTTTATCAAAATCTCGTAGTATTTATTTTAGAGCATCAACATTTGAACCTATACTTGAATAGAGTAGTGACTATATAAGGCCTCACTGTTTTCAACAGGTTCTGTCTTGTTGTGTTTACAGAGTTGTCTTACCGCTGGCTGTAATGACCACGCATTATAATTGAAGTCTGCTATTGACAGAAACGCGTGAGTTCTGTTTGCCACCATTGTGTCCAAAGCATTATTCAAAATGACGATCTAAATGTCGCATATACGGGAGGGTATCGAAACATTTTAAAGATCACCAAGGAGGAAAACGGTAATATCGAAGAACTTTTGTCAGGATGGTCACTTGTCTTTGTGTACATTATGGTTCAGAAATGATCTCAATAGCATTTATACTTTCTATACAGGTATCGATAGATCGAAAGCTGCCTTCGCTGACCATCAGATTTCTAACCAATGAGAAATGAAAGATACGGGGCGTGATTAAATGTCAGTCCAGTAATTCTAGGAAGACACCCTTCAAACTTTACTTTTTTATTTCCATAAAAAACACACAAGAGTACATCAAAACACATTAAATAAAAAACAAAACTAATGATGGAGTAGGCCAGAAAGGCCCGTAAAAGGTGTACCCCTATGAAACAGAAATTGACTACACATGAAAACGACAACTAACAAGACAGGACACGGACGGGCTCAAACATCGAGAAACAAGAAAAGAGAAAATGAAATAAATTCAGAAAATTTCTTACAATGTAAAACTATCAGTACTGTTGAATTATGGATCGTTTAAGTGTATTTCGAAAATGTTTGACATTTTGTGATTCTTTTAAAGATTTAGGGATCGAGTTCCAAAGTATTGGCGGCTAGACCGAATTTATTGATCTGAGAAAGATTTTTTGTTGTTTGTTATATTAAGGTCATTGACATGTCTCAAAGTTTAGATATTTAGTGTCATTGTACAAGTAAGGATCCCACCTTTTCATTGATATTTATCAACTGAAAATGTTGATTTAAGCGAAATACAATGTAGATTTGTTTGGCTAAAAGAAAACCTCTACAAAGTACTCCCTAGACAGTCAGTTTTAAGTGGGGAGAAACATGTTACTTTGCAAAGTTGCTATGTAAAGATGACTTAAGGGTCCCGTAATAGAATATGCTCCTGGCGGTATTTGTTCTTGGTGATCTTTAAAACTTTTTGATATCCCCTCGTACATGTTGAGAGGGGCTTATACGAACCTAAAAGTTTAACTCAGCCATTGTTTTGGCATGAATAATTAGAAAAGAGTGTTAAAAAATAATAAAAAATTATATTATCTTATTTAAAGTTCACAATGACAACGTTTGCGTTTAATGTATATTTTAAAACATAAGATGCGTCAAATCGGTTGGAAAATTGATTGCAAATTTCACGAAGTGTTTAATTCAAAGTCAAAATTAGTTTTACTAAATATGTCAATGCAAAAACAACATTTCCATGAATTCCAAAGGAGCCTATTCCGGTAAACGTTATCAAGTGGCAATAACCATTAACACAAATGAAAATGATGCATTATAGGAGATGCATTATAGCATACATGTATTACATGCAAACTACTATTATCGAGTAAAAGATCCAAGTTGACAGTTAAAACAACATTTTATAGTACTTTTTCTCAGAAATACATGCATAACAATCATCCTTGACTCTTAATTATTAAAATAAATGGAAACTTTGACTCACAATGCTACAAATTCATGCAGTTCTGTTTTCGAAAAAACCAAAATACTGAATAATTGTTTATCTTTTACTGCTTACATTCTTTTGTAATCGTCTACAAGCATAATTTCCTGGAATACGACATTACTAGGTTTGCGATGTTAAGTCAAAGTAGTTGGCTTGTTATTTGATTTTTAAGGCATGGCTTACTGAGCCAAAAGCCATTTTTGAGTTAAATGTGCAGTTGTTTTATTCTGAGCTGCAGGACGTCTCGCAGCCTTAAACAAAATGGTAAAGGCAATATGTAACAGCAATAACTTAAATTAATATTATATCTTCTTACACTAGATAATAACAAGTGCAGACGTTGAATTGAGCATACCATGAGTTTTATGGTCTTGGAAAAAACTATATTGTAGATTATTTATGAGCGGTGCTCTAGTAAAATGAGCAAAACATTGCGATTTTTCAAATTGAGCTTATGATATATATGGCCTTTCAAGCATGTCCTCAATATCATATGGTTTTTTTTTGTGTGTGTTTTAAGTATATATTTGTAAATTTGATGATATTGAAATAAAGTTGAATGAATGAATGAATGAATGAATGAATGAATGAATGAATATTTTAATTCTCTGTAATCTCAGCTTTCGAATTATATACTTAGTATTAAATGTACACTCCGTTAACAAAAGTATTGCAACATAGCATAAGTACTGGTGTCTGCGAGTATAACTTACCCATAGTTATTATCTGATTTGTCATTTATCTAAGCAATGTTACCAATGTGTGTTTTCCAATGCTTTAAAACAGTCCCCTTAGCTTATTTTGGCCCATAGGTAATTTGTGGTGCATTCAAAATGGCGACGTTATGAGAGATAATCAATGAAGGCCTCAGTCACATTGTAGCCGTGAGAAACGAAGGAATCCCTTTTTGGTTTAAGGCTGTGCGTTTTGTTTTTTGCTGCAAAATGATTTCTGGAATTAGTAGACGTCAAAGGGACTCTAGTAATGCCAATACCTTGCGTAAAAGCAGTTGATCGTGAAAGACAATACATAGAGAAAAACATCGATCATTTTACAATAACAGTTTTTTTGCCATTTAGCCCTTTGACCATTTCGTTCGCTCAGTAGTGATAGGATAATGGAAAAACCTGCGAATAATCATACTTTTGGAAAATTTAAAGATATAGACTCATCATGTGTAGAGTAACGAAAGGGAAACAATTGACCTTGCTTGTACTCAAGCAGCGAAGAGTCGGGATGGCGATTTTGTCGAGAAACAGGACAGCGGCCCTGAATTGACGCCATATTATTTTCATTAAGGAGTGTGGGTCTAATTAAGTTTTGATAATTAAAGAAATAGGTGTCTTGAGTGTTAAATATGAAGGCTACGGCCATTGTAACCTCTCTTTGATGACAACAATTGGTGCATATTTCATGGTTTGAATTTAATTGGTATGTATTGAATCGAAAAATTTGCGACAACTGACGGAAACATAGATAACATCCAATGTATCGTCATTCTGAGCAAACCAATGTTAAAATGTTTTAGGAACATGTCAACAGATTGTAAATTACCATTTATCATTCTTGAAAATGACGTCACACCCGGCTGCATACATGTTTTTGATGACATGTTCTTCGAAAAAGGCGTTAGCAGTATCAATCTAAACGCACATGCGCATTACGGAAATCCGAAGTAAAACACGTGAGATGACATTAACCGATGAGTCTTGAATAACAAACATTTCATGAGACGTGAGTTGATTAATTTAACATTTGATCCTTGACAGATATCAACTCTCAAAGAATTGCTAATTCTGAATGGCATTGTAGAAGCGAACAGCCGCCATCATTAAATTTGTGGCTAGCCCCCTAGTTATTGAAATAAGTGTCAATTGATCAAAATAATTAAAGAAAAGAAACATGGAAGCGACTTCATAAAAAGATATCATTATAACTTCCATAACAAATTTTTTCATAACAACGTTTTGGAAACGCCATTTAAATTTTGCGCCAAAATAACGGTCGACGATGTTGCAATACTTTAAAATATTGTAATGGAGGGCAGTAAAAAAAATGTCGCAATTCGATTTTAAAGTTTGCTGATTACTATTTATGTATATTACAAAAACGTGAAAAATTGCACATCTCGGCATAATTGACCTTAAAAACGCGAGGAAGGTTAAAAAATCTGCATTAACCCTAGTCTTATCAACGTATTTTGTGTAACGTTTGTTATTAAGGGGGGGGGGGGTTGCTGTAAAAGTTCTTAATATCGGAATTTTGCCAGGTTTTTTGCTTATAAAGAAGGGAAATTGTGTTTCTTATATGTTCTGTAAGTTTTTGGTGAATACCATGCAGATAGTTTTTAAAATGGCGACTTAACATTTTCTCAGGTGGCAACCTCCCACTACCTTCTGAGTTAGACGAGGCATCTTGACCACCCTGGAAGTGGTACATATGAATTTGTTCGCTAAAATGACCGCAAAGGATAAACTTACAACTATCCAAAACACCTAGGTCATATTCATTTGTGTTTTTTTGCGACAGGGAATCATCTGTTAGGGAGGGGGTGGTTAAACAAGGGTAAATGCGTTTTATGTCCAAAAAAATCCCCCCGAAATCTGGTCTTTTCACCATATATTTACTTCAGCAGCCACAAGGAATCAACAAATAGCGTCAGAGTCTTCACTAAATACTAGTAATTATGACGAAGATTTAGAATTTAGAAATAATAATATTTTGATAAATTCTTCAAAATAGGTAGAAAGATTTCGTAAAATGAGACAAAATAAATACACTTGCAATAAATTGTAATGGTTGCCCAATACACTCAGCTCCTACGAGCCTGGTGAATTGGACGCATCAAATTGACATCTAATGCGCATTTATTGTTCTACAAGTATCGAATAAAATAGAATCAATCATTTTAACCAATCAAGACAAAACAAATTAAATATGACTTAAGCCAATTCTAGGTAATTTCATAATATTTCAATGCGAGCTTTTCCTAACGTGGCATGTGTTTGATAGGATATCATTTTTACTAAGGACAACTCCTGTTTGCCCCTTTACGGGGAAGTGTCACGTCAACTGCAAGTGTTTACTTTCTTCGGCTCCGACTGTCCTTCTGACATATCCAGGAGGACATAGCTACAAAATGATACTAACTTTTTTTTTAAATGACCTGTTAGCATTTTGGTAACAACCCGCCAGTCTGGAGGTTCGCTAGTCCGAAGGTTCGCTAGTCCGAAAATGAAATAAGGTCCGCTAGTCCAACATTTAAAAAGTTTAGCCGAACGGCAAAAGGTCTGGCTAGCGAGTTGTAAACAATGTATCAAGTGTGATAACTCCACCGTTATTTGACTGACCTATTTATAAACTACCAATGAATAACAATGTCAGAACATTGAAAGAAGGACTTTGGAAAGCTTAAACCTTAATTACATAGGTACTTAAGTCATAATAATCATATACAAACAAGTATGTACATATTGAGAAAAAGTGGGTTAAATGGAGATTTATGTTAACATGTTTGTGGTTTTAAATCTTGCGTATGTAATGCGATAGAAATCCCAGAGCTTGAGGATGAATAATTTAATTTTACTTCTTGATAATAGAAACGATGCCTTGGGTATCACAAATCGATATCTAGACAAGATCATCAGTTTGTAGTAAGCCCGGGTCGTGAGCAGGATTTTTTTTTTCTATTCAAAGCAGCGTAAGTTAACATCCTTATCTTACGATGAATATCATACTTATTTTTGAAGAAATTTTTCAGATACAGCAAATGCCAACAAGTAAGACAATACGCATAGAACAAGCATAAAATAGGATGGAACATTAGTTAAATCTGCACTACAAGGATGTAAGGTTTAAAAAAATAACACAGATACTTATGTGGTATAAAAAAGAAGATTTGTTTTTTCAGCTCAAAATGTATGCTTGTTTTTTGATTTTTTTCCTGGAGGGCAGAACTTGAGTACTTAACAGATGTGGGTATTTTTTTTATAAAAATGGTTTTCCCAGAAGGAGCAGGAGAATTGGACCCAAAACCATCACAGACGACATAGCTCTTCTAGCTGACAGTCTCAAAGATACTGAAGAGTTACTGCACCTGGTTGAACCCTCTGCTATGAGAGTCGGTCTGGTCATGAATGCTAAGAAACGAAAGCAACGGTGTACAATGAAACTCCTCATGAAGTTAAGACTCTGGATGGAAGTGAGTTGGAAATAGTCCATGACTTCAAATACCCGACTCCTGAGGATTGCACTTAACATCTCATGGCAATCACACATTGCCAACAAGGAAGTTTATGGCAGTCTCTCCCCAATATCAGAAAGACTTAAGACCAAAAGACTCAGATTTCCAGGGCAAATGAAACATCAAAAGTGGTTCTGTAGCAACCAGCACACGGAAAAAGAGCAGACACTAGTATTGAAAAGTATCTCAAATTGGCAAAAGTGTCTGCAACTGAAAACGACTGATAGTAATGATGGTGTGCGTGACTAATGGATTGTGTGAGCGTTAACTGATTTTATCTAACGATGACGGGGGAAATTCAAAACCGCAATCTGCAGCTTTACGTTGCTGGTCGTTACCCTTAAGTCGTCACAATGTAAATGCACCTTAACAATAACTGGTGGTTAATTCAAAACTGAAATATACAGGTATCTGTTGCTTGTCGTAACCCCTTAATCATCACAATGTGAGAAAGGCCTTAAATGTCGGTGTTTTGCCTGAGAGTACGTAATGCCGAA
Source organism: Ophiothrix spiculata (assembly GCA_000969725.1). Lineage (NCBI taxonomy): Eukaryota > Metazoa > Echinodermata > Ophiuroidea > Amphilepidida > Ophiotrichidae > Ophiothrix > Ophiothrix spiculata. Next base: position 12,198 of record JXSR01S027135.1, on the reverse strand, counting down.
AAACAATCAATCAAGATACTTCAAAGGTGAATCAATAAAAACAAATGTCGGTTTGAACAAAACATCTCAATGGATATCCAAATCAATTACGCATTTAATGCTTATTGTACTGAGAGTGAATATACTTAAATTAATCTTTCTTCAATCGTTATGAGATTTGTATTTGATTTAATCATACCTGCATTGCTATAGGCGATTTCCACAGATAAAGAGAAAGCAGGAGGATTTAATTTATCATTGAATGCAATTATCAAATAGGTTAGAATAAGATACTCTCCATTATGTATATAGAATGACTGTATTAAAGTTTCCGCTTATTTAACCGGGATATCGGTGCAGTACGTATACCGATATCGATCAGAGCTTGTTTTCATTCGTTACATCCAATTAGATATCTTATCTTCTTGTTAACATTATTAATTGGTAAATACATATAATGCATGCCTTGTGCTAACACAACTATCTAAAAACATTTATTCTGCGTGCTTATTCCATGTAATACTACCGCATTCATTATTTCTTGAGGCCAAATACCCTCTTATTCTTAATCGGATTTCTTTCCTTGAAAATGTCAAATCTGAGGAAACAATAATGTCCAATTAGTTTGTACTACTAACTTTTTCATGAAATTGATTAAAGTAATAGATCAACTTTTACAACTGGAAATCACAAAGCCGTGATGATCAAGGCTGGTGGCTGGTATCGACAAGCCATTTGTCGACAGTATCGTCGACTAATCAACTCGGCTATTAACATGATATAAAATAAAACAGAATAAAAAAGCTTCTCATGATGAATTTTTATCTATTTATGTTCAGTTCAGTTTTTTAAATATTATTAGTTATAGGTTGAAATAAAAGAAATTAATAAATAATTTGTGTAATAAATCTTAGAATTCTCCACTTGTCACAAAAGGTGACGCTGCATATTATAGCCAGAAATTGTAATATAAACCACCTCAGGATGGTCACTCGTCTTTGTGTACATTATGGTACAGAAATGATCTCAATAGCATTTATACTTTCTATACAGGTTTCGATAGATGTATGTCTACAATCTGCCTTCGCTGAGTATCAGATGTCTAACCATTGAGAAATGAAAGATCAACTGTCTGCATGCGGATAGTTACAGTCCAGTAATCCTAGGAAGACACCCTTCAAAGTTTAGATATTAAGTTGGATCCCACCTTTTTATTGATGCCATAATATGACGACATAGTTACGTAATAAAGCAGGAGAGACCCGAACATGTTGATTTAAGCGAAAGTACAATGTAGATTTGTTTGGCTAAAAAAAGACCTCTACAAAGTCTGTCCCTAGACAGCCAGTTTTTATTGGGGAGAAATATGTTACTTTGTAAAGTTGCTATGTAAAGATGACTTAAGGGTCACGAAATAGAATTATGGTCATAGCGGTATTTGTTCTTGGTGATCTTTAAAACTTTTTGATATCCCCTCGTACATGTTATATGTCGCATAAAATTACATTGAGAGGGGATCACACTAAACGAAAATCTTAACATATTTACTCAGCCACTGTTTTGTCAAGAATAATTAGAACAATTGTTAAAAAATTATAAAAAAGTATACTACCTTATTTAAAGTTCACAATGATAACGGTTGCATTTATTATCTATTTTAAGACACGAGATGTGTCAAATTGATTGCAAAGTTCACGAAGCATTTAATTCAACGTCAATATTAGTTTTACAAAATCTTTCTATGCAAAAACAACATTTCTATGAATTCCAAAGGAGCCGTTAAATAACTAATGCTATTCCATAAACGTTATCAAGTGCCAATAACCATTAACAAAATGAAAATAAAGATGCATTATAGTATATTACATGCAAACTACTAATCTTAAGTAGAGGATAACAGTTGACAGTTAAATAAACATAATATAGTACTTTTTCTCAGAAATACATGCATAACAATTATCCTTGACTCTTAATTATTACAATAAAATGGAGACTTTGACTCACAATGCTACAAATTCATTTAGTTTTGTTTACGAAAAAAAAGACAACTGAATTATTGTTTATCTTTTAATGCTTACATTCTTTTGTAATCGTCTATATGCATAATTTCCTAGAATACGACATTACTAGGTTTACGATGTTAAGTCAAGGTAGGTGGCTTTTGATTTTATTTTTAAGGCATGGCTTACTGAGCCAAAAACAATTTTTGAGTTAAATGTGCCGTTGTTTTATTCTGAACTGCAGGACGTCTCGCAGCCTTAAACAAAATAGTAAAGGCGGAATTGTTACAGCAATGACTTAAATTGATATCTTCTAATACTAGATAATAACAAGGGCAGAAGTTGAATTGAAAAAGCAATACATGTATGCACATTTTGGAAAGGAATTTTCACAAGGGATCAAAGTATATAGCATCAGATTCTTGACTAATGAATTCTCAAACTCACTAAATACGAGTTATTATGACGAAATTTTTTTGAAGACTACAGAAATAATAATATTTTGACAAATTCCTCAACAATATGAAATGTATCAACTTTCTTAATCGATAACTTCGTAAAATGGGACGATATAAATTCACTTGTGGTCAATTTTAAAATTGTTGTCCGATACACTCACTCCTACGAGCCTGGTAAATTGGACGAATCAAAATTGACATGCAATGCGCATTCATTATTCTATAAGTATCGAATAAAAATATATAGAATCAATCATTTCAACCCATCAAGACAAAACAAAATAAATATAACTTAAGCCACCTCTAGGTAATCTTCCACACATATGTGATGACTCACTCCGAAAAGGGGGACTTTGCGACAGAACACTTTTCAAGAAACAGGTGAAAAAAGGCAGCAAAAAATTAAGAAAATAATAATAATTTCCAGCGGATTTTCTGTTGTAAAATTTGATCGCCTTGATCAATTTCAACATGTAAGATGTCATTTTAAATCTAAGAAAATGTTGTAACAGATGAATTGAAAAAATCAAAAATTGCTAACATCTGCAAAGTCCCCCCTTTCGGGGTGGCCCATCACATATTTCATTGCGCGCCTTTCCTAACGTGGCATGTTTTTGATTTCATCCTTGCTAAGGACACACTCCTTTTTGTCCTTTTTAACGAGAAAAACGGGGAAGTGTCATGTTAACTGCAAGTGTTTTACCTTCTTGGCCCGACTCTCCCGCCCCAACCCCACCCTGACATATCCAGGAGGACATAGTTACAAAATGATTCTAAATTTGTTTTTAAATGACCTGTACCTGTATAGAATTTTGGTAACAACCCAACAGTCCGAAGGTTCGCTAGTCCGAAAATGAAGTGAGGTTCGCCAAATGAAATATGGTCTGCTAGTCCAAAATTTAACCAAGATCATGAAAATCGGTCGAGGCGTTATTATGACGTCACAAAGTATTTTCGACTTTTGGCAAAAATGGCCACTTTTTCACAAAACCGTTATTAAAGTTATAAATGTCCGATTTTTGATCGAACCTTCGGACTAGTGGGTTGTAAACAATGTATCAAGTGTGATAACTCCGCCGTTATTAGACTGACCTATTTATAAAGTACGCCCTGTTGTGGAGGCTTTGTAAAACTATTGACTGCAACATCATGAATAACAATGTCAGAATATTGAAGGAAGGGCTTTGGTAAACTTAAACTTTAATTCTATAGGTACTTAAGTCATAATGATCATAAACAAACACGTATGTACATTATTGAGAAAAAGTGGGTTAAATGGAGATTTATGTTTTACATGTATGTGGTTTCAAATGTTGCGTAAGTAATGCAACTGAATTCCCCAAAGCTTAACATGAAGGGAGGATGAATGATTTAATTTAACTTCTTAATAATAAAAACGATGCCTTTGGTATTTCAAATCGATATGTATACGAGATCATCAGCTTATCGTACGCCCGGGTCGTGAGCAAGAATGTTTGGTTTTTCTATTAAAAGCAGCATAAGTTAACATCCTGATTGTTCGATGAATACCAGTACGTGAGGAATTTACTACAGAAAAAAAGCGTTCAGACAAAATGCCCCAAGTGCATGAAGCAACCGCTCGGTTTTATTAGTTTAGGAATTTTTTTTAAAGACTTAATTTGAAAGAAACTCTTAAGATAAAGCAAATGGCACACATAGGTACTTATAAGGTATAGAAAAGATAAGATTTGCTTATTTGGTGTATGATGGCTTCGGGTTTCAAACACCTTACTAGACGAAAGGCCCTTGCCTGGTCTGCCTTCTGGAAGCTGGAACGCACATGTGATGGCTCATCCCGAAAGGGGGGACTTTGCAGATGATATCAATTTTGATTTCATCATTTTATATGTTGCATCATTTCCTAAGCTATAAAATGACACCTTATTTAAATTGATGAATGCGATCAAATTTTACAACAGAAACTCTGCTGGAAATTCTTATTATTTTCTTTATTTTCCGCTTCTAATTTTCATCAGTTTCTCGAAAAGTGTTTTGTCACAAAGTCCCCCTTTTCGATGTGAGTCGTCACATATAGAGATATCAAGAATTTCAGTTTAAATGAATGTACTTCAACACAGCATGTGTGGCAGTATTTCTGTATGGCTGTTATTTTCATGGGTGCTTACAAGCAATATGGAGAATAAGATCAACTTTTGCAACATCATGCTACAGAATCATGCTAAACATCAAGCGCATTGATCATGTCCCAAATTATTAAATCTACCAAGCTACTACAATCTTCTGAAAAACTGTTGGGACGCTTATAGTAATATCAAGCATTTATCCCCGCTCCCCTGGATCAATGTTGAGTTAGTAGACATGTTTGCATCAACATTGATTAGGGGGGGGGGGTATCAAAGCCATTTTAGTAACACCAAGTATACCTTCTTATGCACACTATGAAATTGTAGTTGCTACCGTGGTGCTTAATAATAATGGCACAAGTGTCCCAACAAGATTTGCAAAAGATTCTAGTACTGAGCCACTGATAAATTGAAATAGGCAAAAAAACAGCTTGCTTTTATAGGACATAAGGATGCCTAGTAAGTTGTATACCATCAACTAAGAGAAGATATCGTGTGTATCCCATGATACATTGTTTCCTATGGGAAATTTTGTACAGGAAGTCATGTGAGTAGTTAGTGATGAAACATGCCCAAAATGCAAGATTGCAACAATTAGCTTTAGTTTATGGGCATTTCATCACTAACTACTCACATTATTTCGTATACAAACTATCCCATAGGAAGCAATGCATGATGGGATACACAAAATATCTTCTCTTCCATCGACTGATGATGGTAATTATTTCTTAAACATATCTTTGGATTTCCTTTTCAGTTATTTTTTTTCTAAGGGTGGTTTGCTCATGAGATTAAAATTGACAACTGCAAAATGAAATGATGTTGTACTTTGAGGACTCCCGTGAGAGGTCTTTTGTCCATTCATATCATATTGAGTATAAAGGCTCTGTCAGACATCACCGCTACGCTTAATAGGGAACAAGGTGTGCAGCATAATTCATCGAGTGTCCTTGTTTTGTCCACATATTACGTTACACGTTACGCTAATTGGGGCCATGTTTTAAACTCAGTGTCACCTCTGCTGCAGCTACTCTGTGGTGATACTTTTAAAGACCAAAAATATGATCCGAAAACTCTCTCATATACAGTTGACACAAAAAGAAATATGGCATGTTGGCAATTTGTGGAAACTCGTGCTAGAATGGTGGAGATGAATTATCACCAAAAAGACGCCAAAGTCAAAGAAGAAGAATATTGTTGATGTACTTTACGACGATTTCAATGGTCACTGTACAATGCAATTATGAATTGTTGCAGTATATCCTTACCAGACCAGTTTAAGACGATAAGTAGGATCTCATGCTCATAAAGATATTTTAACCCTCGTCTTCCTAAGCCTTTTTCTGTAACACGTCT
>JXSR01S027131.1:14978-25740 GCA_000969725.1 Ophiothrix spiculata | reverse complement strand
ATATATTCATTATACATCATTTTAGTTACGATTTTCATTTGATAATGTTAAGTAAGTAAATGATGCAAAGTTGATCAAGATGGATAAAAGGGACTATACTGTTGTGCTAGACTCCGCGTGCTAGACCTAGAGTAGAATCTCCAGTATAGCTAACTTAATGGTACAGCTTTGACATGTATATGCTGTAGCGTTCTTGTTTTTGTGTGTGCCATTTAGTGAATCGCCATATGTTCTAATGTAATGTATACTTTGATCAACACCAAATAGGCAGGCCTCTTCGCACCATGAATTGATACAGATTAAGCGTGTGTGTAGCTGAACAAAGCACAACTGCAGGAGACGCAGTGTGCGTTGTACTTGTAACTCACGCATCAGTATCTACGGTGCGCGAATAAGTGGGATTGTGTTGCGGATGAAGAAAAACCTTGCAATTTCCGCCTATTAAGTGATGATCACAGTATAGCATGCTATCGCATGAACATCATCTCATTTGCTTACTTGCTTGCTTGCAACAATCTATGTGTTAAGGATTTGTATTTAAGGATGCTTATATTTGATTTGCACTAAAAGTATGTCAAAGTCTACCATTTCATTATGGGCGAGAAGTCTGGACCTGATTGATATACCTTGAATAAAGTCAAAATGAGCATTCTTGGATACCCACCCATTCATATCTGTCCAATATTTACTGCACAATTTGTCTGCATGGTATTTATCTATACTCACCCTTTGCTTAAGATCAACGACGTTAACAATAATTTATCGATCAAGAATAGATATATATGTTATATTAACATTTCTCTTTTCTCTCAATTAATTTGTTCACTGTTAGCCATACTTTCTAGAGCAGCCTTTTAATCTGGACTTGTTCTTTTTTATAATGTTTACACATATTTTTACTAATCTCACACAGCACACCACTTTCTTTTTTCTTCACTCTGTTTACAGCATGTGATTGCAGAATTGGGGCGCTCTACTTAAAAAAGATATCCAAATCCAAATGAACTGAAATCTCACAGGGTTTTTTTAATACAAAATTTCACCGCCACTTTAAAAAACCAGGGTGACAAATTTTGTTATAAAGTTCAATAAATTGAGCCCATATTTATTGGTCGAGATATGAGTTGTAAAAATGGTGGGTGAGATGCAGTTGAGCCCATTATTTCAAAACTCATAGTGAGACCAATAAATATGGGGTGAAAATCATCCAATTTTATCATTATTATGCTCAGGATCCCAAGTTTTTCCTCACTTGGATCCTTCCATTTAATAATGGGGGTAAATCAGGTTAAGTGTAAGACACCAACCAAAACTGCTTTGTTAGGAAACGACAAAAGCCAAACTCGGGCAGAAAGACGATTACCCCAAATTGGACTCTATGTTGGTTCATGTGGGGGTTATTATTTCCTTGTGTAAAATTCAGATCAATTTAGGAAAGTTTTTCATATTATGGAAGTTTTTATCCCTCAAGTTGAACCAAACCTTGCAAAGTCATTCCTTATCAACCTCTAACTTACGGTTAGTGACCCTTTAAGGTATTTTTTTCTCAAAAAGTTTTAAGAATCATCTTTTGTTATAAATGTTTGATACCTTGTTTCATTTAGATTTGGATATTCTCTTTTGTAGACTCACTCCCCTGTATTCTTGATTCTTATTTACTTTGCTTCTTTGCAGGCATATTACAGAATGGCTCAAAACTAGCATAACTTTAGCTCAAGTAATAAATCTATCACATAATATGCTAATCTTTTCTTCTTTTATGTTTTTTTTTAATTGAAAATCATTCCACATAATAAGTTGTATATTACTGTAGATACAGGGATAACGAATATTTGGACCAATTGTACATTTTGAGATTGACCAAATGTAATACTGCATTTTTCTTTATGATAAGTAAAACAGAGAATTGTACAAATTATAAAGAAAATTTATTGGAATTTGCACCATTTCATTTGACTATAGTGATCAAGTTTCTCAAATCATATCTTACAAATGATTAGTACAAAAACTTCCATAAATCAAATTAAAGCTGAAAGATACTTTAATTTTGGAGTATTAAATATGATATAATATTATATCAAAGAAATATATATGAAAACAATGCATTGATAATTTCAAAACTAGAAGAAATGTAAAATAAAAATAATAAAGGCTTGGAGAACTTCCGTTTTTGTTTTTGTTTGTTTGTTTGTTTGTTTTTTTGGGGGGGGGGAGAAATATGTCAAAATAATAGGGAGTTGTATAAATTTTATGTTAAAAACATGGGGGAAAAGAACATTTGCAAAGTTTTAATGGTTAAACTGCTTGGGAAACCATTTTTTCTTTGTTGATTTTTGAAAACAACTGAAATTTGAAGGTTTTGCATAGGCCTTTCACAATGGTATTTTGTTTTTTCACCTTTCCAAGATTAAAGCCGCATATCAAATCTCGTTTATTTTACACTTCCTCTGATTTTTCTATGCAACTATACCACTTAATAATAAAAATGGCACTTTCTTTATACTCCCCACTGGCCTATTTGAATTTTATCAACTACATTTAGTTCTATAAGGAACAAGAAAAAAAAAAGATTTTAAACTTGGGTTTTTGACTAAACTATGATGTCATTAATACAATAATAGTTTAAAAGTCTTTAACTTTATTCATTAAAATATGAATTTTGAAAAACAAAAACAAAATGGGGCTTAACAAATTCTTAATTATATAAAATAACAGAAACTCCAAATAACATAAAAGTATTAAATTAATGAACCAATGTTCACAGGAAATAGCCACTAAATGTGTATATAAGTATTAAATAACGAATCAGCGCAACTGAAAAATGTTAAATTTGCCAATTTGGTGCACAGTACAGCATATGAGTTTCAATAACCCAAGGAATCTATTCGCATTGTCGTGCTCTTGTCCAAAGTATCAAATGAGAATTATCTCATATGCACTTTCTCATAAATTAACCAGAGTATATATCACAAAAGGCTGATCTGATGCAATACTCTTGATTTTGTCGGATGACAATTTGTTGCATCAAATTTACATCAAATACTCTATTCCATTTGCTCTGTAGTGCATTTGTCTTAAACAAGAAAGTCAAAATCATTGGACCTGTGACAGAGACTTATATGTGGTTGATCTTTTATGCAAGATATATAATCATAAGTATCATTCTTTAAAATGACCCAAAATGTTCTATTTTAAGTGATTTTCTACACATTGGATTGACTGGTGTGAATTGTTGTTAATTATGTGAAAAAGACAAGTTTTTAACCAGTCTCTGCAACAGCTTAGCCTTGCTGCTATCTTAGTAAAGAAAAAGGCAAGCTTTTAACCAGTCTCTGCAACAGCTTAGCCTTGCTGCTATCTTGGTAGAGACAAATGCACTACTAAGAATATGCATTATATATACTCTGCCTAACTCTGCACTATGCCTTTATTGATATCTCTGACATGCTATATATACTAACACCATCAATTCGTTTGTTTCATTTGCCCTTCAACCTCATTTTCACCTTTTAATCATCACCTGCACCTTTGCATCGATACGCTTCTATCGTTTGTTCTCCACCCTGCACTTCCCTTTTCTACACCACTGTGTTTACAACCCCCCAACTTTACAGAAAAACTCGCGTGATACAAGTAATTTTGACGCGGAGTTTACGAGGGAGGCACCTACACTTACGCCAACAGATAAGCTCTTCATTATGAATCTGGATCAGACTGAATTTGATGGGTTCAGCTACATCAATCCGGAATACATCGTTAATGTGTAATAGGAGCAAAGCATTGTGGGTAGGTAAACTTACCATGCATTATGGGTAAGCCTACCATTTGGTCAAGTATTCTAGGTGAGGTTACTTTAAATCTTTTGAAGTATTGAAGTTTTTGTTAGTTCATTTCATCTAAGTTGCAATGATAATTTATGTTATACTAGCGTTCATTACCAAGACACCCTGTAGTCTTTCCAGGGTTTTTTGTCCAGCAAAAGTTTTGACGAGGTGCAGCTGACTTTGACTATTTTCTGCCCAATATCGACCGTATCCTGGCCAATGATTATATTTTTAGCTGACTGCTTGTGAGTTGGACTCGCTTGGCCTGGCCGCTGTCTAGACTTGCTTGCACTAGGTGCAAGTTGCCAGTGAGATGCCAAAAGTGACATCGCTGAAAAAGCTCTTTAATTCTGCCTGACCGAGCAATGAAATTGAGTGAATTGTGATGGGGTTTTATGTACTGGTCCTAATTTGCTATTTTTCCTATACTCACCTGAACTACTTTTACCTAATCTTTCAAAATGTGACTGAGTCATAAGCTTTTTATTAATCGATTAAACTTAGATGAAATGAACTAATAAATTGGATGATTATTATCATAATGGGGGATTTCATACAGTAAGAAACAAAAAGTCTATTCAATTGTATTTTATTTATCTACCTTTAGAGTATAAATGTTGTGAATTTTGATTGTCAAAGCATATCCTGATTTGCATTGTGTATTGAAAATGAAAAGGCCAGATAAAAAAGTATTAGTTTCTTGTCCCAGTTTGTATCTTTTTTGGCATCAAAAAGAAAGAGAAAAGGAGATTTTTAAGGGTTTCTGTTTTCCTGAAACACAATAAAAAAAGTTGGGTTTGAACAGGCATAAACTTGTTGAAATCATTAAGACTATGTAAGAAACACAACTCACAAACCATTAATACTTGCCAATTCATCTGTAATTTAGTTGTGTTTAAATAGCTGAGAATACTATCAAAAAATAAAACATGCCATTTTGTCACAATTTGTGTTCTTAACCAAAAGAAGATAGGAGGACCTTGCTAGATACCTTGCTTCCAATGGGATTATTTGCCCGGGGAGATCAAATATGAAATGGATACGGGTGTAAGGCCCACACTCCGACAGGCTGGGGCATTGAGTGCGAGCACAGGCTCAAACAATGAGGGGTCATAGGGTGAGAGCATGAATTTTGGGCATTCGGTAAGAAACAAATACAAAAATATGAGGGCTCATTGGTCAAAAATTGGGGGCGGCATGATGTTTTGGCATTCAGTGAGCAAATTTAGGCATTTGGTGAGCAAAATTTGACATTCGCTGAAAATTTTTTTTAAAAAATGATGGTGTCTTTGGGTGAGAGCACATGCAATTGTAAAAAATTAGGGGTCTTTCAGTGACAGTGACGCTGAAAAGGCGGGTCTATTGACCCTTACATACGCGTCACCTCCAGAATGGGACTGTCCCACCCCCTCCCCCCCCCCCCCCGGATTATTTTGTACAGGTTGTCATGAATGGTGTTTGTAATAAAACATCTGAAATGCAAAATCGGGATGAGGTCTATCTGTACATGTTTCATCACTAATTACAACCTGTACAAAATACATACCTTTCATTTTGGAAGCAAAGCATGATGGGAAGGTCCTGATATCTTCTTTTTTTCTCAAATTATTAGCTTATACAATTACCATTGTCTTCAAACCATTTTAAGTATATAGGTCTGTTGTTCTAAAGTGTCAAACCAACTATCGTATCTGCAAAAATATTTCCAACAAATGTGGAGGTTTTATACTAATATTTTCAAAATGTATGCCTCATTTCACAAATTTGAACAGACTGATTTATTAAGTGCCATCGTATCCAAACCCTTGCAAGTACAATGTATCTACTTGTTCATAACAATGTAAGGTTAAGTTAAAATATCTGAGATCCACAGACCTTGTCAGCAGACTTTTCCACCTTTGTAGTATTAATAATGGTGCTAGAAATGTGTGTTTACCAAAGAATTTAAAAAGGGGAATATGTACTCTTATCTGTGACTACCCAATGACTGCCATATTGTTAGTTGGTCATGCAGGGTGGTTTACAACTCACCAGATATACACTGAAGGCAGCACAACTAAACGGGACATCCATACAGGGAACCCACCATGCAAACATGATAAAGGCCCGGTAACAGGCCAATCAAACGGTAATGGGCCCTTATCGTAATGTTTGCTGGGAAAGAATTAACTGAGTTCCAAATCACAAAGCGATTCGAGTGAAGTCTCTTACCCAAGTGGGACACAGGCCGCTGGGAGCTTGGATTCACTCTCCTCTATATTATAGGCCTATTTACTATACCTCATAAATATTTATTAGGAAACCACGAAATACAATTGGTCAGTTAAACCTGATGTGCATGACAGTATCTTACCTGCTTCCTCCAAGTGTGTGTAATGCTCACACGGGTAAAAATTGAAAAACTACCGCAACCCTTCTATCGCACCCCCGTAATCATATCACTTATCAGTTAGAAATTCATATGGTGACCGAAAAGAACGGACATTTTGGGTGAAATTTTTTTATGTGTTAACACTGCATTCAGTGAAATCTTTATGAGCTATAGTAAAACAAATACAACATGGTTTATTTCGAGAAGTATTGAAAATTCCTGATCCCTTGAAGTTGGATGCGTGCGACTACACGCATCTAACACCTAGGGAACTCTATACCATGTTGTATTTGTATACTAGTCTTGGAGTGTGTGTGCCATAAATCTGTATATCTAGTACAGTACAGTTACAAATTTTGCCCTACAAAGTAAAAATACAGTATATGCAATGTAAAGCATAACAGATACTTCCTATAAGCATGCAATTTCACTTGAATCCCCTCCAAACTAAAAAATTGTATGAACACACGTTTTTGATATAGTAGATACTGCTTTAAGCTATGAAAGAAATTGGTTGTCTGCTCATTTGTGCAGGATTTCTCCAAGGGAAAAGGAAGTATCTTGCAGATATTGCATACTGCATACTATTTTTACTTTATTGGGCAGAATTCTAGTCTTGGCTAAATAGTTTGCACTTATGAAATAAAAGGCACATGCTGTGAAGATGTACACACTTTGACAAAATCCATGTTGGGGCAATATCTCAGTACCACAACAAAAGGTGGTAATGAGCACAGATTCCCCCTTTTAAATATCTTGGTGTATACTCCTCTTATTTTTATAATGAAACAAGAACAAATGCCATTTTAATCATTTTATAAGGCTTTGACATGATCATGGTATAGATAGGATAGTGCCAAATACGTTCATTTGCCAGGCTGGTAACTTCCCATGAATGATGCAATGATTAAAACTGCGATAATTTGATATTTTGATTGTTGTGTAGCTTTGAAATCATCAGATGTAAACTGATATTCTGGTTGAAAAATTCAAAACAAAATATAGACAAGGTTCCTTATGATGAGACTTACTAGGCAAAGCTTGATCTGTTTTACTTGATTTCAAAGATGATATTGCAATCCAACCATCACGTAACAAATCCAATACCCTAATGAATATGACAAACAAGCAGTAGAGTATAGACCACCATCTGTAAATAGCTTTTAAAACAAATGCATATATTATAAATAATAGGAGAAAATAAGTTACTCATCTAAAGTAGATCATTTTTTGAAATTTTATAACATACAGAAATATCTATAAATTATGAATATTTTAGACCTTGAAATGGAGGTCAATTTTGAGCCACAATTGTGTTAAGGCCAAGGGTCACTGAGAGATTTTCACTTTTACAATGTGTCCTACAAGCAGGATTTTGTGGGTACTTTGAGTTATCTTTGTGTTTTGTGATCCAGTAGCCACGTATGTAGTACACATTGGTCAAAATTGAGGCTTTGAGAGCCAGTATATTTAGATGTAACCCATAGCTGGTATGAGGAAATCTATCCAATTTATCCATAAATAAGTGCATTTTGTACAAATCCAATTAAAATTCACTCACATTCTTTAGCTTTCGCCATCTCTTTCTGATGGCTTGATCACAAGTGATTTGATCCACTACTACTTTCTTGAAACCCGTTGTTGTCGTTTCTACGTGACGTCATCAGTTTTACAGGAAGTAGCAGTGGATCGATCAATATACACTCTACTTGCATTACATGCATTCTGGTATTCTAGGGACCGTTCACAAACACTTGTAAGGGGGGACTGATGCCAAAAGGGGGGCCCTTAAAGTTTTTCACCCTCGTAAGGGGGGGCCTTGAAAAAAATTACCACACATTTTCCGGTAGAAATTTAGTTTATATGCTTTTCAATGGGGTTGATCACTAATTTTCGTCGCAAAAAGGGAGGCCCTTAAATTTTTCGAGGTCGAAAAGGGGGGCCTCAAAAATTTTCCGCGATAATTGGGTTTTTTTGCATCAGCCCCCCTACAAGTGTTAGTGAACGGTCCCCTAATAGATCATGAAGGAATCCCAACATTGATTTGGGTGCTGATCATGATTTGAAATGAGTTTACCATAATATTATGTGTAGCAAGTCATTAAAGGCGACACCTGTTATGGCTTGCATAATGAATAATGATTATATGATTTGCATAAATTGGATGAACACGAGCTCAATCATGACTTGCATTGAGAAACACAATCTTATGTTAAACATTAATCAATCGTCATTTACATATTGAATCACATTATAGAATTGCAATTATATGATTTGCATAATGACTCCTTATTTACATAATGAATTTACATTTGTATAGATTGTACAAAAAATTTTGATTTGATTAAATTCTACAGATAGTGTGCAGGGAGAAACAATGTTATAATAAGCGAAAGCTAAAGAGAGAGGGAACCCAAATTTTGTTTGTGAATCATTGATATGATGAAAAGACGTCAAAAATTACCATTGCTTTTAAATGTGTCTTGCCATTATCGCTTAGTATTTAGCAAGAAATTACAGTTGCAAGTTTCACTCACAAAATATAGCCTAGCACCATGAATTGATGGAGCTCTTTTTAATTTGGTATTTGTGTCAAATTTGTCAATGTCATTTGGTATGTTAGAAGATTGGGCCTGTTGAATAGATTGTACACCAGTAGCATAATAGTTTAAACAGTATTAGTACTTAAAAACAAGTCGTCATGTGAGTGCAAGAAAGTCGTATCTGCAATAGCTGCCTTACATCATAAATTTGGATTGCACACTGCATGACCTCCAGTCTTGAGTCAGTGGTTTCACCTGAAGAACCATTTCAAGAACCACTGGCATAAGACAGGAACATTTTGAGGAATTTTTCATATTGTTGTGACAAGAAATAAAATAAATAAAACTTGGGGCAGCCATTGCAGATACGACTTTCTTGCACTCACATGACGATGTATTAAAGACAAGCAGTATCACTCTATGTATTAAATCAACAAGGTGATTTTTGTGACTAAAGACAGGAATATATTTCTGTAGCAAAATGAACATTTTCATTGAAAATTTTTCTCATTCAAAATGAATATTTTTATTCAAAATTTTATTTGATGGTGTTGATTACGATTTTACCTAACACACAAAATGCTTGCCATGTTTTTCTCATCAAAACACCTTTTCAAGTGCTGACTGATGATCAACAATATTTCCACAATTTCCAAATGTTCTTTGCCATTTTAAATCTGAAAAATTGCCATCCGAAGTGAATGCAAATTTGAGAAGGAAAAGTAAAAATGAGTAAATTTTTACAATATTAGAAAAATGTAGGATGAAAATACTCATTTAGAATAATGAGAAGAATCCTGAATGAAAATGAAATAAATTATAGCCTTCAGACGTTGGTTATTTTTTTCTGCACCACATATGATTGTCATTCATACTCGGTCAAGAAACTGTAGAGAAAGGGATCACAGCCAAAGCGATGGCAATTGCCATGTTAGTACATCAGGAAGGGGGTTTGAAACAGTTCAGTATTTGATTGAAAAATGAGACACGTTTTCGAGCAAAGTTTGGTAGACTGTGAGCACAACTAGGAATTGAGGTTTTCTAGGAAGTCCGCTCGCTAATCTGACAGCTCGCTAGTCCGAACATGTTATTCAATAGAGAAAAAATATTACCTTGAAAAGGGCTCACTGGTGCGAAAACGAGGTTAGTTCGGTTGCTCGCTAGTCCGAATATTAAAATAGGCTTACCAGTCCGAATTTTTAAAAAGGCTCGCTTATCTAAATTTTTTACAAAAAGGTTCAATATTCAGAAATTAGGAAACGGTTTACAAGTCCGAATTTGAATACAGCTCGCTAGTCAAATTTTTAAAAAGGTAATTGAAATACACACAAAATATTTTGTATTCTGACAAGCAAGCTGTTTTTAAAGTTCAGACTAGCGGGCCTATTTAAAATTAGGACAAGTGATTCTTTTTAAAACTTCACACTGGTGAGCTGCATACAAATGAAAAAATGAGCTATGGTTTAATTTTCACTTGTGTTGAAATTTATGCTGCTTAAAATGTATTGAGATTATATATGTATATAGTCTTATTATAGTACTATAATTGTATAATATATATATGACTGAATATTCTATTACATGAAATGCCAATGTATATCAAATTTTGCAATTATGTGGAACAATGCTATATTTAGTGTATGGGATATCGGTTATGAGAAATAGATTAGTTATATAGGCCTTGTAAAAAACATGTTTAATATTCAGGTTATTAACAATTTAAAAGAGAAGAAGGATTTTTTTATTTATGTATGTACTTATTAATTTGTTGATTTTATTTTTTGCAAGTGCAATGGCAAGTTTTTATTTTTGAGACATGTTATCTATCAGAGTAATGATCAAATGAAAAAAATCAAATTTGGATCCGGATATAGTTAACATGACTATTTTTTACTTGGCCTCAATTTTTAATTTGTTTATCATTTAATTTTGATAAAGTGCCTTTGTTCAGCTTAAATTGGGTTTGTGTAAACGTTGTCTGATTGTTTTAGAAAAGTGAATATATAATGGTCAATCTTGAATTT
>JXSR01S027130.1:16183-34621 GCA_000969725.1 Ophiothrix spiculata | reverse complement strand
TGCCCCCCCCCCCCCGGCTCTTTTAGGGTTAACTCTAACCCTAGACAGATACTCACATGAGATCCCAAATCAGGTTTGTACTATGGACCTAACTCTAACTCCAACCCATATCAATACAGTGGACCAGACCAGATATAAGAGATACTGAATCAGGTTAATGTTTGAACTATCAGTCCACTAACTCTAGGGCAGGGGCTCTCAACTAGGTCTTACAACGCGCCACAAAAAATAGAAAAATGAACGGTAAAGCGCCAAATGTGCCCTTTTCCAGAGTATTTCTTTGTTTTTTGAGAGTTAAAAGTGTCAATCTGTACTTGTCCAAATTTGTGACAGAAGTTTATTGGTAACAATTGGATAATGTTATATTCCTAATGTTTTTAATTATTTTTTAATGTTTTAATTTTCCATTGATTTCTTTGTAGGCATCCCTGTGCTATGTAGATATAGACAACCACTATGTGGAAGTTCCCGAAGAGACGCCGCAACTACCGGACATACAACAACTCAAACAAGACGTCTGCGAAGTACTCCGCAAATATCACATATCACCAGAGCCAAACTCTGACGTATTCCCCAGTACCAGCCAATCAAAAACAGACAACAATACCTTTGATTGGTCAAAACTTCAGGCAGAACTCACCCTGATTGGCTCGCACAATCGCAATCTAAATTTAGAAACGGGAATCGAGACTGACCACGATAGCTCATATTTTAGCTCACCGAGTCGGGGAGATAGTCCCACATCAACAATGCCGACGAAATCGGACATTCTTAGAAATAATGAAATTGTATCGAAGGTTGCGACGATTGTGCAAAGAACTGGTGTTATTCAGTCGATAAGTGAATTTGAAGATAATAGTAACAGTAATACGGACTCAGAACAGACAAGCCCGACTGATGCCGAGCTCAAAATGGATTTGGATGAGCTAATATTTAGTTCGTCTATTCGTGAGGTATTTCTTTGTAAGTTGGTGGGAATGTTGAGGCACTACGAGACATTTGTTATCCAACCAACCACACACAGTTTAGAGTCCTGGATTGCAAATCGTGAACATATGACCAATTTTGATAAGGTAAGAATGTTATAAATGTTATTTTAGAACACATAAAATTATTCCAGTCACTCGTTTGGGCAAAACCAAATCACATGACTTAAAGTATTCCCCAAATGTCTGCCACCTGGCCCCAACGTTTCATAAAAAGTTGGTCTCAGCAGACAGTAGGAACTTTTTTTGGATTTTTGTCTACCTCTTGCTAACATTCACCCTGCTCTATATTTGAGTAATAGTGCAAAATATGTGATGGCTCACCCCGAACGGGGAGACTTTGCAGATGATATCAATTTTGATTTTATCTTTCATCTGTTACAGCATTATCTAAGCTTTAAAATGACATCTTACTTGTTGAAATTGATCTAGGCGATCAAATTTTTCAACAGAAAATCTGTTGGCAATTCTGATTATTTTCTTAATATATTGCTGTCTTATTTCAACAATTTCTTGAAAAGTGTTCTGTCGCAAAGTCCCCCTTTTCGAGGTGAGCCATCACATATGCTCTTGGTGACAGGTATTGCTTCCACCTTCAGTGTTAGGCAATATTACAATTTTGGGCAATAGTAGGATCATAGCCTCCAGTCATCTTGGGTAGATATTTTGCATGATAACCTAGTCATTTGATAACACATCTTAAACTATTGTACTTACCCATTACTGTACACTGTAGTTTTCAAAATAGTATATGATAAGAGACGATGTACTTTCAAACGGATGAAAGTGATAGTAAAGACTATCAAACGGATGATAGTGATAGTAAAAAATGACAAATGGTTACGTGTTACAATCTTACCAATCAAATGACTAGAATCTATGGATGAGTTTTATAATAGAAACTATCACTGCCCTGAACTGAAATATGCACGCACCAATCGAGAACTCACCAATTTTCTTTAAAGTAAACTCAAACACTGTTGGATGATATTGAAGTTACCAATATTTGAAGTTACAGAATTTATAAATGTGTGATATAAAACCTTTAATTTATTTTGTGTGTGTGACAATTAGTTGTTATTTTCTAATACTCAATTTAATCCTTAAAATTGCTCGGCAGACTTCGTTCTTATCGGACCAACCTGAAGCATACCTCCCATTCCTGTCCCCATTCACGGAGACGCAGATGTTTGCCACGTTCATCGATAACAAAATCATAGCTAACTGGGAAGAGAAAGAAGATGCTCTGCGAATCTTTGACGCCCGCATCGTTCAACATTTCCCCGCCAGTGCCCCACAGACTCCGACCATTGAGATTGTGCCTTTCACATCTGAATCAGGTTAGTGGTAGTTAAAGGAGCATTGGACAAAATTTCAAAATTTTAATTTTGGATGATTTAAACTTCATATGCTAGAAAATAACAGTCAATTACCAGATATCGGGAAAATTTTGATCAAAACCTTACAGAAAATTGATTTATTTCATTGATGATATATATCAAGAAAGAGTGAAAGATTTTTTTGAAACACATTCTTTCACATTATAGATTGCAGATAAATTAAAAATAAGGTTGGAGTTTGCATTAGATCTGCTGAGAAGGCCATTTAAAAAAAATCAACTATAGAGGGCAGTATTTATTGTTGTCGATAACGATAATTAGAAATAACAGAATATCTAAATATTTTGATATAAAGGGTTTGAATTTGACAGTGAAACTTTGCATGCTGACATTATTACAGCTAATACTTCAAATGATACAAAAATCTCAAAATGCCTTGGGGAAAAGTTTGGGTTGATGCTGAACTTGTCCAATGCCCCTTTAAGTTCACAACTTTATGACATCAACAAAAAACAAATAGCATGTGACAAGAAACTTGGGGTTGGTTATGTAGTCATACAGCCAAGAAAAAAGTGAGATCAATGAACAATTGAACATGTGGATTTATTTAATAAATGAGATTCAACAAATAAACTTCGCTATTTGAAAATCTAGTGGTGTGAAATCAAAATTGAGTGATATTTTTGCCTTTTTTCCCAAAAAAATGTTTAAATGGGGATTTGCCGTGCTATGGTTCTCTTTTTGCTTTGATTGAATAATAACATTTACATTTTATCGTTTGTCTCAAAACTCCCGCGGGGGTTGGTTTAATTGTGTGCTGTATCCTTTTTTTATTTTTGAAAAATATTTCAATTTAAGATTTAATTTCACAAACGAAGATGTACCATAGAGTAGAATAACACTGGGGTTCAGTCACACACAGAAAAGAATCTTAAGAAAACGAAATAATTAAAAATAAAACCTTGTTTTGCATTAGTTTTCAAGAGTAGGAGAGCTTTAATTAAATTTAGATGGCCTAATCACACTTCAAAAGAAAATATGGACATTTGAGACAAGGTGCATCTCACCTAATTTATAAGAGGTTGTGATCATACGTTTCAAGAATGTTATCATTGTGTTCATAGTGATATCTAAAATGATTTAAAATGATTTAACAAGCTCCTCTTTGAACACTACGGGAAATTTACGGAAGATACTGGTTATGATGTTTAGATAAAATGAACATAAAAGGGACAATTCATGATCCACTTTTCATCCTCGAGATTTTTTTAGCTAGAAAGAAATTATCCTTGGCTGGTGCATGTTACAAAGGCCAAAACCATTCTTTCAAATATGCTTGCATTTTTGAGAAAAGTGAGAAAATGTGTCATTTTCTAATTACTGTTTGGGCTCTGACAGTAATTACAACACAGTTGCCTATGGGGATTTTTAAAATGCTGAAAAGCTTGTAACTTGAAAACGAATGGTCGGAATCAAGTAAAATTTTCAGCATATTTTTATAATGTACTCTTCTTTTTATTTAACTAGAAAAGAGGGGAGGTTGTCATCATATCAGAATCATGAATTGCACCTTTAATATAAGTTGAACCCCAAGATAGGTCTATTGTTCTCCAGATAATGGTTTGGAAATTTTAACCATTGTTTTTGATGAATGTATCCAATTATGTCTGAACATTTAAGCATTTCCCATGTCTTTGCTTCAGTGACTCTACCTAGAGATTGTCCTATTTAGGTCTGTAGATGATTTGTGATTCAAATTAAGGGTACAGTTAACCCCTCATTTTCAGAAATATATTACACTTTGTAGCTCAGCAACCGATAATTTAAGCCATATAAAAGTATACAATTCTAGATGTGGATTTTCATGTAGAAGATGATGGTTAGGTCAGTTTTGGACCAAAATGTATGATTGTGGACCAAAGGTCTAAAAGCCCTTGTTCTTGGCCCAATATATTTTAAACAACCTAACTAAATTTTGCAAAAATAAAAATTTGACTTGTTATGCTGTTTAGAATCTAGAAACACATGTCTAGGAACACATTTTCAAATTTTTGATTTTTGACTTACTTTTTGAAATATTGCCAAAAACAGGCCCAAATTAGGCCAAAAATGACAAAAAAAATCATTTTGGGCCAATTTTTGAACCAAATATATCGGGCCCCAAGAACAAGGGTTTTGTTTGGTCCAAAATTGACCTAACCATAATCTTCTACATGAAAATCCACATCTAGAAATGTGTACTTTTATATGGTGCTGAGCTACAAAGCATAATATAAAGTACCACCAAAAAGTAACGCGACATAGTTTGGTACCCATTTTTACTTAAATTGGTTTAACCCAAGTACAAAAACGAGACACAGTAAGGGAAATGATTTATTCCCCCGCATGTAGATGCCTCATTGACCCCAATCCAGTCAATGATAGCGGCATGGCTGCATTCCAAAGAACGAAAACATGTGATTCAAAAGTTGCAGCAATCGCATTCATCTTTGTAATAAGTGGCATGGGTACAAGGCCATTTATGGCGGGATTTTTGAAAAGATTATTTTACCACGAGGAGCATATGTTGTATCATCTTAAGAACAAAGTTAACAGGAAACTCAGACCAACAACAACACTGAATGGACTTAGACGCATTCTTCTGAGAGAGTGGGCCGCCATTGACCAGAACCGCATAAGGCGTCTGATCCACAGTATGAGGAGGCGTTGCATGGCCGTTGTAAATAAAAGAGGTGGACATACAAAATATTGAATAGCTGATAATAAACATGCATAAAAACATGATTAGTAAAAGAAATACAAAAGTTGAAAAAGAAGGTTGGTCATCTGTGAACATCGTATTGTCTTAAATTGCAATATTTTAAAATCAGAAGGAAATTTTTGAAAGGGTGGTCTGTCTGACATATTGATTGAAATAGGGCAAATTTGGTATCAAAATTTAGGAAAATAAATCAGCTTTCTTACTGTGTCATGTTTTTGTACATCCGAATAACCATTTTCAGTTTAGTCAAGTACCAAACTATGTCGCGTTACTTTTTGGTGATACTTTATTTCTGAAAATGAGGGGTTAACCGTGCCCTTAAATGAATCGCCAGAAACTCGTTTTGCTAGCAAACAGAAGCTCAGAAAAGTTTTTTAAAGAATCAATTTCAATAAAAAAAGAAATTAGAATCCCCTTAAGAAATGGGACAGAGATACATGAAATTAACTAAATTTTGCAAAAATAAAATTTTGACTTTATTATGCTGTTTAGAATCTAGAAACACATGTCTAGGAACACATTTTCAAATTTTCGATTTTTGACTTACTTTTTGAAATATTGCCAAAAACAGGCCCAAATTAGGCCAAAAATGACATAAAAAATCATTTTGAGCCAATTTTGGACCAAATATATCGGGCCCCAAGAACAAGGGTTTTTAGACCTTTGATCCAAATCATACATTTTGGTCAAAAAATGACCTTACCATCATCTACATGAAATTCCACATCTAGAAATGTATACTTTTATATGGATTTAAATTATCGGTTGCTGAGCTACAAAGCATAATATATTTCTGAAAATGAGGGTTTAACTGTGCCCTTAAATGAATCGCTAGAAACTAATTTTGCTAGCAATCACAAGCTCAGAAAAGTTTTTTAAAGAATCAATTTCAATGAAACGAAATTAGAATCCCCTTAAGAAATGGGACAGAGATACATGAAATTGCCATATCATAGAAAAGATGTAAGATATAGGGCAATAAAGCAGATCAAAAGTTTTGGAACACTTGCCAAATTCATTCGACACCCAGATTCTTAAAAGCATGAGATGTCGGAAAACCTTAAGCTTAGAAATTGTGTTTTTAAGTTTCCATGTAATGCACATTTCTTTGGTAAGAAAATATTGACTTTCAAATATTTTGGGGATTAAATGAAGCCTGATATTTTGATAGGAGTTTTAAGAAAGGCATTAATATTTCAAATCTGCAAAAAAAATAATGTTCAAAATACCACTTATGTGTCAAAATTTGTACTGAAGCTCAAAATGCAAAAAATTCCAACTTTACTTGAGGTTTATGATGGATAGGCACAGATATAAAAGAGCACCGATCATGTTCTTATTTCCACACTGAGGTAGGAGAAAATAGCTTGGGTATGATCTGAAATACATATACTCTGTTCTTACTTTATGAGTCAAAGATATAATAAGAATTAACCATTATGTTAGAATTTTGCTGTCTGATACAGAGTACTGAAGTTTTTAAGACTTTTTCTTGAACAGAATCCAAGTTCTCAAGCAAGTGATCGTTTGTAACTTGAGAGAGTCACATTTCAGGCATATAATGAACAAGTATTTTTTTACAAGTATTTTGTGAAGAATTTCCCCTTGGCGCTTTGTCTGATATGGTAGTTGCTGGCAAATTTCTCAAACATTTTCTACTTTAAAAAGTAAAAATAGTCTGTACATGATTTGAGGCAATTTGGCATCAGAGATCTAATATCAGACAACCAATTTAGGTATGTGTAGAATCTTCATGAGTTTTGTTGAGGTATTTTAACCCCTAGGTATTTCTGGATTTATAAAAGTATTTTTGATTGGTTGGTTGCAAGGATTACTTACATGTGTAGCCAATTACAGAAGAGCTTTGAAAAGAGTTGACTCAATGCTATAAAATATAAGATTGGTTGATTCTGTATATCTTTATCAGTACTTATACTATAACACAATACTTACAAGAGAAAAGCAAGATTTTGCAGGATAAATCCAGAGCTGTTTTCAAGTACTGTGTCTTAACCGTATAAAGGTACATATTTTTAGAAGTAAATTTACACGAAGAACATGATGGTGATGTAAATTTTTGAGAAAAAGTGTGATTTTCTTTTGGGCAAAAAGCCTCAAAAACCATGTTTTTCCTAAAGGGGCATTGGACAAGTTCGGCATCATCCCCAAACTTTTCCCAAAGCAATTTGAGACTTTTGCATCATTTGAAGTATTGGCGGAAATAATGACAGCGTTCAAAATTTCATTGTCAAATTCAAACCCTATGTATCAAACTATTTAGATATTCTTTTATTTTTAATTTTTAATACTGCCCTCTATAGTTGAATTTTTTAAATGGTCTTTTCAGGAGATCTAATGCAAATTCAAAATTTCTTTTGATTTGTCTGCAATCTATGATGTAAAAGAAATGTTTTGCAAACAAACCTTTGACTCTTTCTTGATATATAGCATCAATAAATACATTTAGACAATAGCCTCATACCCAGGATCAACAAACATAATAAGATTCAAATGTTTGACTTTTCTGAAGGTTTTGATCAAAATTTTCCCAATATCTGGAAATTGACTGTTATTTTCCAACATATGAAATGTAAATTATCCACAAATAAAATGTCAAAATTTTGTCCAATGTCCCTTTAATCATTTTGGGAAACAATCGAAACTTGCTTTTGTAAATTGTTCAACTTTTTAAACTTTTTTTGATCTAAAAAAACAAATATTGGGGTTTATTTTTTTATCATATTTTTGTTGTTTCTGAATTTTCAAAATGTTGCTCAAACAGGTCAAAATTGTAACCACCCAAAAAATCTCAATCGGTACAAAAATCGTTTTGACCAATCAAGATGTGTACCGGATTCACACCATAAAAATTCTAAACCAGCAAAGTGTATATATAAAGTTATCAGTTCCAGCAAAAATGATAATTTATTATATTTTGTAGACAATTACGTTCTAAATATTATTTCTTTTAAAGTGGATTAGCAAGAAATGTGAAAAGGTGTATGTTGACAAACCATAAACACAAATACCTTAAATTCTGTGCATATATTATTTATCCAAATCCATGAAATGTTATTACAAACTCTTCAAGCAATATGTTTTTCTGATCCACCCTGTATATCTCATTTAATGAAAGGAAACTAGTTCAGGCTTAGCTGAAGGGGTAGTCATATACCCGAAGATCAATTTTCATTTTCTAGTCTTAAGTAGCTTCTATCTTTCAATTCTGTTTGTGAGCTCAGATTGGATAAAAATAAACATGATTTCTGGTTAGAATTTATTATGAGATTGAGTGAACAACAAACTTGAACGAATTAAACCCACAGTTTGTTTAAACAGTTGTGGGATAAGTGGGGCAAAATACCTGCGTGCCAGACAGTATACTGTCCTGATAATTGCATTTTATGGATTAAGCCATTTAACTGCTCTAGTGTACATTTTTGTTAACTTTTTGCTAATGATTCATACTTGAAATAAAGTTTTGTTCAAAAAGTGATGTGTGACTTTTTTTTTTGGGGGGTAGTTATCTTCAATTTGAACATTTGCTCAATTCATGGTTAGTGTGAGGTAGTTTTTTGTAGTTATAATGAATTGATTTAAATGAGTTGATATTAAGATTGTAAACTATTGCTATGGATTTTTTCACCGTCATTTTAAATTCAAAGATTTATATACAGCTGTGATTTTTACCTAAAAGGAAATGTCCTTGTTTTTTTTTTTTTTAATTTTCATGAAATTCTTTTAAAACTGTAGAGAACATCACTCCATAAACTTTGTATTCTATTTCTCTAAATCTGCTGGAGTTGGATAACCAACTCCATTATTTTAATCTTTTAATGGATCCTATTGTCAGGGGGGGGGAGATGGAAACAACATTATAGAAGGTTAATGTTAAAATCACCCATTGGATATGACAATAAACACAAATACATATGGGGATGCATTTACAAGTAAAGGGCCCTACACGCTATATTTTTGTTTCACTGTCTAATAATTTTTTGTTTGGCCTATAGTGACCATGCATAACTATAACTATTATTTTTTCTTTCAATCATTCCTACTTCTTCAGAGTCTGCAATCAGAATGCGAGCTCGTAGCATAGACTACACAGCAGTGGCGCCGCATCAGTTAGCTAGTCTCCAGCCAGACCTCGCCGACAACAGTCAGAATAGCCACAAGCCTGGGATCTTTCCTACACTCCATGATGAGGTGCTATTGAAACAACCACATACACCAAAGTAAGTGAACTAGTCTCTGGCAAAGTCTTTAGTGTGGTGAGTTAGGAGTCTGTAATTAACAAAGAGAAAATTATGTACATAATTGGTCCATTAATTATCATTATTAATTGCGGGAATTAAAAGGGCCCAAATTTTACGAAAATCTGTACCAATGTTACTCACCAGAAACCAGTGTTCCTGCTAAGATCGTATGGTGCGCCATTGGGGAAGGAGTCAGGAAAATTGGCACAACAGGTTTCTAAAAATGTTTTAAAAAGATTATTTTCCTTGCTTTATTTGTCCAATTTTCAGCCTCAGCTCATTATTTTGGCGTAAAAGCCTCTCCAACTTTGTCAAAATTGCTTGAATTTGCGCAAGCTCAAAAACCTTAGCAGGAACACTGCCAAAAACCAAAAATTAAAACTACCCATCCAATTTTAGGGGATTTTTTTTACAGAGGAGACAATTATGACAAAACTATCAAATATTCTACTTTATCTTTAAATTTGTCATCGTTTGTTTTGCCTTGCAGAATCCGTAATTCCTTAACTTTTGTTGGTTCCCATTTAGTGAAAAAGAGGACTTGTTGTTTATTTGTAAAACATCAAATTTTCTTACAATGGTTTTGACCATTCATATAGTTTTTAAACTGTTGATTTTAATAAATGTTTGTTATAAAATGCTGACCTGATGAACATATTCAGTAATTTCAATATCAAGAAATAAAGTGATCTGAGAAATCACTTTCTTACCAAAGCTGTGAACTTTTCAAGAGTAAAGGCAAATTGAAAGAAAATTTCAAGTGTTCCTGTGTGGTAATATGACAATTGAAGTTTCAGAAATTAAAGTAAACTTGATTTGAGCATTTTTGTAGTATTTGGAGCCAACTAGAAATTATATAAGCATCTTCAAACCCACTTCAAAATATCAAATCAAGCTAGGTTCATGTCTTTATTTTCATTTTGTCTCAATTAATGCTTGTATTTTTGTTTATAACTTTAAGATGCTTGTTAAACTTCTTTCCTTGTGTTTTTCAGCAACACTCGTCACAGAAACTCGGCTCAGTGGAGACGTAAAGACCGACAACAACAGCACTCAGAACATCTCCAGCTCGCCCCACAGGAAAGAGAGGTTCGTTGAAATGCCCCATTTGTTTTGATTTCATAGCAGATAGGTCCTTATTTCCTTTTGTTCAGTTTTGAATGTAAATAAAGTTTTAGTTTTGAAACAAAGATAACAAATTTATATGTTTCCACAAAAGTTTTTGTTTTGTAACTCAAGGTTATATAAATCCGAGAGGAGGGTGTCTTGTATACATGCATGATTAGTATGTATACAAAAAGAGTGCTGGTTCCAGTCATAAAAGACAGACACTATTACGATTACGACTATTACACTATTATAATGTGTGCCTGCCTCTAGGGTACAAAAATGTGCATTTTCAAGCTCAACTTGTTTAAGATTTATAAAGAACATTTTTTGATATAGAGGAACAGTGCTGACCTAAAATCATGTGCGTTTTAGCCCAGTTATGGGCAATGTTTATTACCCTTGGGTAAAATATTGATAATCGTTGTTAATTTGTTGACCCTAGTAATAATGGGAAGCTGTTTGGGTGTATTACACTCTAACTGTAGATAAGGAGGGCACATTGTCACAGGCTTTATAAATCTAAATATTAGTATTAACAACAGTAACTCAATATATGAAAAGGGTTGCCTGGAAACATTATGAATTTTTACAATATCATATTTGAATGTTCCCCTGAACCCTGCATAAAAATGAAACTATAATCAGGAAGAGTTAAAGGACACTTGATTCCTGATAAGTGTTTTTACAACTTTTATTAGTGTTTTTGCATCTATTTCCTTGTTTTGGTTTTGTTTCCGTATTTGGATTCTCATGTGTATTTTGTTCTTTATTTGTTTGGGGAACTGATTGTCACATCAAACAATTCAAAATTGAAACAGTTAAAGAAATCACGTTAAAACTGAGATGTCTCAACATAAGATCGAAGTAGTGGGCCATCATGCTTTTAAGTCCAGTTCAGTTGCAACATCTCATCTTTAATTTTATCAATCTGATACATTGTCCAGTTATATAAAAATGTTACAAAGCAGGCAGAACTCACAGAAACAAGGCTAAGTCATGAACAGTTGAATTAAATTCAATTTGTTGTGATTATAGTACAGTTTATTTAGCATAGTCACTGCAATAAGAAGAATCTTGACCTAGTGCCCAAACTCACAAATTTTGATATTTTTGTTTACTCAGCAGTACTATGAGAGTTGGGTTTAGGGTTAGATTATTAAGTTACTAAAATGTAAACAATATCTATAAAAATCATTGTTCATATTCACATAAGTGGAATAACTTTAATCCAGAAATAACTATCCAGGAATAACTTTCTATATAGTCATTCCATTGATGATGTCATGCGGTATTCACAAACGAAGAATGAAGTTATTCCATGGACTAGTTATTCCAGGCTTGGCAAAATCAACTTAATCCTGGACTGTGAATTATTTCTGTTCCAAGAATGACTAATCCAGGAATAAGGTTATTTAATACTGGAATAACTTTTGTGTATATGGGCCATATGGACTAAGTGAATATTTTTCATGATGCACAAAGTGATACAAAGGGTTTGAAATAAGTTTCAAGCATTTATACCAGCTGGCATGATTGATATACAATAACCATATCTACTGATCTATTTTCAGCAATATATCCAGCAAGCCAAGCGAGGCAATGTGAGCCAGCCGGTGTTATCGCACTACGATCAAGTCCAAACCAATTGGAAATTTGTGCAAGCGAGCGCCCCCCCCCACCCCCGCTTCCCATCTGAGCTATTCAATAACCATATCTACTGATCTATTTCCAGCAATATATCCAGCAAGCCAAGCGAGGCAATGTGAGCCAGCCGGTGTTGTCGCACTACGATCAAGTCCAAACCAATTGGAAATTTGTGGAAGGGTTACTCAAAGAATGCAAAGTCAAGGTAAGATTTATGGAATAACAGCTTGGAGTGCTGTCCTCACTTGTATTTGGTAATAGAATAAGATGTTTTGTCTGCCTGAGAATGCAGTATTCACTGCATTGAAAGTGGATGTGATAGGCGGATAACTATTGGCGAAAGCCAGCAATAGGAATGTGATAGGCGGATAACTATTGGCGAAAGCCAGCAATAGGAATCGCTAAACATGCCCTGGGAATGATGGAAATGTTCTTTGCTGTTTTGAAACAGAAATATTACCAATAAATAAAATTTTATAAATAATTTATCACATTACATGAGGATAGTTCATATTTAATTACCATCATCCATACCTGACTATCAACATTTTACATTGGTATATATGCCATTGGAATTAAGCATTTCAACGTTTTACTACCATCAGTTTCAAAGATAAAACCCCGGGGGGCACTCAAATTTGAAAGTGGTAGGTATGTCAGGCGCGAAGCGCTGAAATGGGAGTCAGATGAACTGATTTTCTGTAAAAAATGGACCTTTGAACCCGATTTTGGGAGGTCTAGTGAACTGAAATTTTGGTCAAAAATAGCCTCCTGAGCTGAAAATTTTTGCATTTCCTGAGCAATTTTTGCAGTTGGAGCTAAAATTGTGTAGTTTTCCTTAAAAACGGGGTCAAAAGAACTGAATCACGCTGAAAATGGGGATCTAGTGAGCGGCCTGGCGGCCTGAAAAGGGGGGTCATATATATCCTGCACACATATGTGAGTGCCCCCCCCCCCGGGATAAAACATACTACAAGATTTGCATCTGTATTGACAGTGATACATACATACATATATCCCATTTCCAGATATACTAGAATACCTTTTTTCTTCAAAGAGCAGCTATAAGATTATAATAAATGTTAAATGTTTAAAATTTCATCAGGTGGAACACAAAATATATCCTTATTGGTCCAAGTAAATTTAGGATATTGGTTCACAGGCACTGCCGTTTGAAATTTGCAGGGGCTCAATATGTAGCTCTCCTGGAGCTTTTTAGGGGAGTGGTAGAAGAGCAATTAGAAAAGCTCTTCTAGAGTAAATTGAGGGGAGCGATCTGTATTATTTCTTCTTTGCAGCCCCACGGATCCGGTCATCTCTCTTTACGTTCTAGATTTGACGACGACATACCTCACACCACACCTCACTAACGAACACAGTCCCATCTTTCTCTTCCTTTTTAAATCCTATGTCTTGTAATTTCCAATTACGAAAAGTAGACAAAAGCACTTTATATGATTTAGGCATGATTTGTCATATGAAGTAGAAATCCGGATCCGTGGAACTGCAAACAATCCTGAATTATCGACACGAAGACAACAGACAAGCAAAATCACAACAAACACGAGTGACGTCCGGTAAAAAAATCACCGTTCACATCGTGTTCCTTTTCGTACATGTTTCCGATGGGTACAGCATAAATGCTAATGGATGAACACAACAACTTCCGATCATAAACCGCACGGTGGTTAGACATTTCATTCCATGTCACTTGTAAATAAAATTTCTTTTCAAAATGACAACACAGTACGTATCATTCAAGGCGCGCGATAAATCGCGCTCTCATAAAGCAATTCAGGCGCGCAAGGGCGCTCGATCGATCTCGCGCGCCTCAAACGGCAGTGCCTGGGTTCAGAACATTTCATCATACCATAATTTTATTTGCAATTATTCTGAGTTTGTTTTGCCACTGCATGTTGTATGCACTTATTTTGCTTTTTAATTTATGCATGGTTAATTATTGCATCGCAATATTATTTGTAACATATTTGCAAAATTTTGTTTTTAAAAAATCAGGTAGGTTATCACCATCAAATCAGGGTTCTAGCTGAATAAATTCAGTGCTTCTGCTGAAATTTAAGTTTAGAAAAACATGATGTGCAAATGTGGTATTTTGTAATGAATGTTGGTTTTGATGCTAAAAATTGTCTTTATGGACTTATTTAGCCATGCCTATGTTTGATGCTGGAAAAAGGGATGGATTCGAATGATTCTACTAGAACCTTGAACCTATATTTTCATTTTTTGCATGCTATTTTATAATTAAGTTGTCCCACTTTGAATCAGGTCCAAAGCAATATCAACAACCGGAAATATGTGGAAGCCTTACTCAAAGAATGTAAATTGAAGGTAAGATTTGTGAATTTGATGGAATATTTGATTATTAGATTTCTATCCACTATATCAAAATATTTTCTATATTAACGATAACTTTTTTTCTGAGTTTTTGTCTTTGTTGAGTTGAGAGCAAAAATGTCCTCCGGGAATTAAAAAAGGGGAATCAGTACTCCATTTTGGTTTTTGTGTGAAGTTTATAGGCATTCTTGATTATTTTTAGTGGTGAGTGAGTTATTGCTCTTTAAGCTTTTGGGGCATGTGAGCAACACTTTTTCGACACTGGCAATGAAAAATCTGGGCATCTAGCTCAGCGCGATAGAATCTGCTTTAAACAAGGACTACTTCGCATATGAAATTGAATGCACGCGCTGCATGTGTGTTTGATTCAAAACTTTCTCCCTTCAACTAGCTACTGAGCTTTTTTTTTTGGCAAAAATCTAGAGGTACAAAATGTTATTCATGTACAGCAATATGAACATTTGGTCCATAATTTGAATTTGAGACATGAAAAGGATGTGAACAAAGGTCAGATGAAAAAGAACTTTGTGTTGACTTTGTTATGTATGGCATAGTTATGAAATACTTTGATATAGTGGAATAGAGTTTGATAATTGAAAATATGCATCATTAGAGTGCTGGTGGTTACCTGTATGGTGAACTAAAATTGCTCCGTTTGTTTTTCAACAGATTTTTGTAGCTTTTTCGTCAAATTCATAACAAGTCTTTCTTTTTATAAACCTGAGACACAGTTATGCCTCAATGCCTTTTGCAGCTTACAAAATAAATTTAAAGTCCATTTGCAGCCTAGAAAATAAGCATTAGCTCTAAAAATGTCAGTTAGTAGCTATTTTCTCTATTAAAGAGCAGTTAATTTTTCCCCAGCATTGGATCTGCATCAAAACTTTTTCTTCATTCTGATGGTGATGGTGATAGTATCTCTCTTCTATTATGGTTAAGCTTAAAAAATAGTATATATTTGCTGCAATAATTGTTTTTCCCTCATCAGATTAAGCTTAAGGAATAATATATATTTCGTGCAATAACTGTTTTCCCAATCTGTTGTATATCGAGTTTTCAATTCATATCAAGACTCATTGCTGCAGTGGTTTTCTGCCTTTTTGGTCTCACAACACTCTTTTTCGTCCAAATATGCATCAACAGGCAAATCAATCTTGACATTTGATTGCCCAGTGTCCTGACAGTATCTGTATTGATTTATTTGAACATTAAACATGCATAGCAAAAACAAATTTCTCTAATCACTATTCTTAGTCAGTGAGTGTGAATTCACTTCCTTATAAGGAATAATTGGCTATCCATTATGAGACAATATATGACAGCACGTCAGCGTTACGCGCAGTAGGCCCGCGCATTGAAAATTGCGGTGCGGTGTAGATGTATGCACAACTCCGATGCGCAAGTCTTTACTTGAACTGGAATGCTTTATGTTTGAATAGGGTTGTACGTTTTTATAATGATATAATGATAATGTCTCTTGTTGTTTGGCAAATAATTGACTTCATTCTTGATCATAAAATGTCTCAAAATTTTGACTAAGAATGTCAGGGGTGCCCATTATGAAAAATAATGTACGCCCATCCATTATGAGACGATAGATGACGGGCAAAACAATAAAAATTATCTTTTATTCTCTAAATAAAAGATCTATTTGGTTTGGCATTTGCTGGAGCAAGGAGAAGCAAGGTCCACGTTGCACATGGAAAGGCTATATATGCCAGAGAAAACAGTTATAAAGCCATATTTAGATTCTACAGTATATTGCCCCTTCTTCAATCTTGCTTAAAGAATATTTAACTAGGGTATGCTGTGTTTCATAGCCATGAGTTATTGTCATGTTGAAAAATATATTGGTATACTTACATAATAATGCACTGAGAATCATGATGCACTCTTATCATAAGATGTACTAACCTGGATGAGACCAAGGAAATCGAAAAGGGAATCTGTGCTACAGCTGGTTTCAGAGTGTCTGTCGTGGTGGTCGTACTAACGTGACGTCATAAATTTTAAGTGCGCAAACTCGACCGTGTCACATCAGAACATTTTTAAGGCAAGCACGACAAGCCGATATATCGATTACCTTGTCGTGATGGTCGCAAGGACACAATATTTTGGGGATCAAATATATTACGAGATATATTGTTGTAAATCTCCCTATATATGTATCTCAACATCATATACATTATATCATCATACCTAACAAGTACTAAATCATTATCATGATATATCCTATCCCAGTTCATCCCATCAAATCACCCGTGTGGCACGATCTTCCACATTTCATACATGTCAGGCTTTTAAAATTGCTTTTTTAAATCTATGGTACTACTGTCCACTGTCATGAAGTTACAAAATGTTGCAGAGTAAACA
Source organism: Ophiothrix spiculata (assembly GCA_000969725.1). Taxonomy (NCBI): domain Eukaryota; kingdom Metazoa; phylum Echinodermata; class Ophiuroidea; order Amphilepidida; family Ophiotrichidae; genus Ophiothrix; species Ophiothrix spiculata. The sequence continues at coordinate 17,793 of JXSR01S027130.1, read as the reverse complement.
TAAAGCTGATTTCAGAGTGTCTATCGTGGTGGTCGTACGACCAGTGTGACGTCACACTCGACCTTATCGCATCTGGAAATTGTTGCGGCAAGCACAACAAGCCGATATATCGATTACCCTGTTTTGATGGTCACAACAACACGATATTTTGAGTTGCAATAAATTCAACTTTTCTTGCGACAGACCATGGTAGTATGCAAATGTGTCATGCTACATTCCAACAACTCAAAATTGCAAATGTTTGGTCGTCTGCCGCAACTTCATGCTTGGTCGTCTACCGCAATGACAGCTACTCTGAAACCACCTGATTGATTAGTGCAGTAGGCCTACATTATGAAATGTAGAAAAAAATGCCTTTTTATCCCAATAACTTAAAATGCAAGATTACTAACATAACTCATTTCTTTATAGCAAATTCAGTAAGCCAGAAAAATGGTACAGTATCAGTTATTTGCTCATGACAGAAACCATAATTAATTAACTTTCCAGATACTGGGTAAAATGTATTTGCATAAATAACTATGTTGATATATATTTACTATTCATGTAGGTTGAGGGTTTCACAAGCCTAATGACATTATTATCAGATTTCAGGAACAGATTCTTAGGGCGTGTTCGCACATAAGAATTTGGTCATGACTATATTTTTGCTCATGAGCAAATTCCCAGTGTGAACACAATTATAGAAAGTGGCCCGCTTATGACCAAAAGTGACGCGCCACTAGTTTCAACGTGCAAGTCGTGTCCCAGTGTGAACGCAACTGCTAAGTTGTCTCGCTCTAGAGCCGGTCATGACTAGTCATCATGACTATTATGTGTGAACACGCCCCCTTAGTTATAAAAGTTTTTGTGAAGTGTATTGATTGCCTGGATCTGACAAATTTTATAAAAATCTGGTTGGGTTCTACATTACCCCACATATTTCCTTTTATAAATATCCATCATTTCCAAACACTTGTGTGTTCTATGATACTGAAAAAACACACACCACAGAGTCACATTAATTTATGATCTCATCTAAGATTCCTTTCTTAGAGCTATTTCCATCATATAGTTAATTTTATGATCATTTTTTTGTATCAGTACTTAGTAACTACTGAACAGTTGACCAAATAAATCTACTGAAATGTATATAATCAGTTCAATTAGCTCCAATTTGCATCTATTTATCTGTTCAACATAGTTTTGATGGATAGTCAAATATTTCTTGACAATTGTCTTGTGCCATAATTCTGATAATTAAGAAAAACAAAATATTGTAGAAAATTTCGTTTTATTACAACTTCCTTACGTTAGTTATGCATGATTTCATATCATTGGTTTAGCTGGTCATTCTCGCACATTGAAAGAATAATTGGTAAAGAAAATGATACATTATTTTTCCAATTTCAGTTAGAATTATTTTATTTGTAAACTGCGAAATCAATAACAATAACAACTGACCTTTTTTATCAAAGGATTCAATGTTCAATTGTCATTTTAAAACAATAAATGCCTCTTATTACTTTTTCAAATATGTACATTTTCAAACAACAAAACAGATGTTTTCACACCTTGAACTTTGTTGTGTACTATTACATAAAAAGACAATTAATTATGCATTTTTTATG
>JXSR01S027127.1:626-13068 GCA_000969725.1 Ophiothrix spiculata | reverse complement strand
AAAGATTTCTACTTTCCAAACCCCCTTTTTTACCTATTTGTGAGTACCCCCTAATATTCACAGCTAAAAACCCCGGTATATAAAGTTACAGACGATTGAACCCCTGACAGAACAATTGAAAACTCTTTGATGTTTGTATACTTATCAGATAATGGGTGGTACATACACGTCACGGTACATCCAGTATGTTAATTGTGCCGTGGGTTAATAAAGGAAGAAATACTGAAACATTGCATCAAAATTGGGTCATTTTAAATCACAAAAATGAGCATAACTCTGGAACGGAATTACCGATTTTAAAAATTCAAACGGATTTGGAAAGCTTGTCACTAGTTCTATCCAAATATAGTAATTTTAACTCACATAGTCCTAATCCAAGGATTGCCTGAAGTGCCCAGTTGCGGGTGCACAAAATTGAGTGATTATAACATTGCCTAAATTTTTGGTATCCATACCAAAATATCTTCCATACTCCAAGGCAGTTAGACAACTAGTTGACTAAAAATCTTTTGATACAATAATAGGAGAAAAACTGTTTGTTTTCATACTTTCAACGAACCCAGCTGTTTGATCTTCCACTTACATAAAACGGAAGCAATAATGTGATTGAAAGTTAGTTCTCTAACTAGCCCTATATTTCTCCTAAATTCCTATGTCTTTAGATTAATCTCTATCATTATTACCTCGACGCAGTACGCGCACCCGCGCGTAGGGTAATATGACGAAACATTGCCATTGAAAACTACAGGAATAAGCTTATCTCTCGTCAGCTAGGGGGTCCAATTTAATCACTTACATTGCGACTGGATATTGACCAATCAATGAAGCGAAAGAGCTCCGCTGTGGCGCTGTGTTCAGTTGTATACGGTCAATGCAAGTGAAACCACTGTGTCTAGAGCGAGACAAATTAGCAGTTGCGTTCACACTGGGACACGACTTGTGCATTAAAACTAGTGGCGCGTCACTTTTGGTCACGAGCGAGACACTTTCTAAAATTGCGTTCACACCAAGAAAGTTTTATAGAATTTGGTCATGAGTGGCTCACGAGCGAGAATATAGGCATGACTAAATTTCTAAGTGTGAACACGTCCTAATAAATCACCTACAAAATCATACCAAAATAATGACATTTCATTCAACTATTGGAAAAAATATGACAAAATTTGATGCATAAATTATTTGTAATGTAACAAATCCACCTTGTTTTGGCGCCCACCTTAAAAAACATGACCTATTAGGGTCGTATGCATAAAAAGGGAGTATTTGCTTCAAGTAAAAGTATAAAGTATAAGTAGTTACTTCCGAAGTAATAGTCAAAGTATAAGTAAAATCTCGATTTGGTATGCATGACCATTTCCTTTTACTGCAAAGGAAATACTGGTATTTGATAGCATTTGCTTCATATACTTTTTGACTACCATTTGTTCAATCTGTTGAAATTTGACAAATTGCATAACTTTTTCAGCTACTTTACTTACATTGTATTTTAATAATCACTCGCAAGCCATGACATTCTTTCAACTGAATAAATCAGTGCTCATTTTGAAGTTTAGCCCATAGTCGTCTGTACAACTCTATCACGTTTGTACACCAGATATAAGAACAAGGAGTGCATCCCAATTTGTCAGTGGTATAAACATGATAAAATTGGTTTGGTTTTTCCAATACTTCCAATGTTACGATGTGAAACAATAAACACCCCTATCTTTAACTTATTGCTATAAGCATGCCATATATGTCTATGTTCACCACTCGCATATTTTGGTCAATATTTGTGGTGTGTATGAATTATTCTGAATCTTATAGACACTACTTTCTTGGGCACTTTATAAATACGGCAAAAGTGTACCGTTATAATACTAAGGCTCATTCTCCGATAAACCGTGCAACTTTGGTTAGAGAAATGTTGAAATTTCGACTACTAACAACTCATGAAAAACATACAAAATCATAAACTCTTATGGCTTCTGAAGAAGAAAAAGTGCATGGGAGATGTTTTAAAAATACTTGATTTTTAACCATTGTATTCCCTATACCTAATGTTCGTATCTGTTGGTTCGTATCTGTTAGAATCTTTTTTTAAATATTCATTATTGAGAAAATTAGTTTTCTTACAAACTTGATCTTTACACTAATTTAGGAGCTTTACACATACTACACTGTGGTGTAGTATTTTGCTCATAGTGTACCGCGTTTTGCGTGAAGGGGGCAAAATGTGCTGTTCGTATCTGTCGCGACGTGACAGTCACATAGGGTATTTTTGATATTAATATCCTTGTAAATCATTACTGTAAATATATGATTTTATATAACATATATGTTATTCAACACTGAAGTTTACTTGATAAACCCAATGCGGAATCATCCATCAACAAATTCATTTTCACACTTTGTTATCGATTTTGGAATCTGGTTCGTATCTGTTTGCAATATTGGCGACATGCTTTAAAAAGCTCGTATGCCATATCAAATACTTAATATAATTAAACTTTATATGTCATTATATATACCTATTACGGGCTGTTTTAACAGCGTGCATTGCGTTTGATATGCCCGAATATTTTAGGAACGGGGGCTCATAAAACATAAAAAGTATGGCTGGCGACATGGGGAAATGTAACGATTTGGCATTTTCAGATTAATCGTTATCTACTTTCCTGGAATGATAAATTGTTTAGCTTCACATATATTACTAATGTGACTCTAATGTATCACCTAAACCACTCAAATAATTTATAATAGGTTTAACAACGTTAAACAAGCAACACGAACATGAGCGACACCAAAACGGCAAAGTTGCACACTTTATCGGAGAATAAGCCCTAAACCTTTGGTCAAGTAAATAGTGGAATTTTCAAGCATTTACTATAGACAGTCTAATAAGTGGTGACGATAGACATCTCACATCTATCGTCACCACTCCTATGTTTTAATAGATATTTGTGATATTTATGAATTATCCGAATCTTATAGATCCCAGCTTTCTGGGGAACTTCATAAATACGGCAAATTTAACCATTACGAAACTTAACTTTTGGTAAAGTAAACAGTCTAGGTAGCTCTGGAGCTACCTTGGATTTTTTAAGCATTTACTATGAAAAGTCTAGTAATTGCCTGCTTTTATACATATAAGTGGTAGTATTTCCTTCTTATCAAGTAAAAATTAGAAGAGTAAATCCTACTAGTAAAAAGTTTGCAGTAAAAGCGTCTACTGCATTTATGCATACAAACAGCAGTATATACTCAAAATATCAAGTAAAGAGCATTTACTATTTTTTATGCATATGTATCTCTAAAAATGTCTTTATCAATCATCCGCATTATTTTTTTAAAAATAAAATTCTTCATAAAGCTAATCCTCGATCTATAGGTATGAACATTATTTTGCTCAAGAGAGTTAATTATGTTCTTAAAATACAGTTCCCTTTTCAACTATCGGGTTTTCATGACTCACTCGGTATATAAACAAGGAAAGCAACTGGAATTGAATGAGAAGCTTGATTTTGTTTATTCGTCTATCGTCAGTTTGAATTTTTGAACCGGGAAATGACTGATATAACAAAGAAGTGGTAAGCCTACCGTAATAAAAATAACCCCATAAAATGTCTAGTTCAATTTTAAAAATTCCTGTTGAGATTTCTCAATGCTACGATTTTGTTAATTCCAAAACAAATCTTGATTAAATGTCAACTGTATACCAGTTAGAATTAGATGATAATAAATAATAATAATAATAATAACACTACTAATATAAATGATAATAATAATAATAATAACACTAATAATAATGATAAAAGTAATAATAGTAATAATAGATTTTGAAAGCGAATTTGCATATTGAACATGATGGTGAGGTTATTTTTGGACCAAAAATCTCAAAAATACCACTAATTTTGGTATCAGCAGTGGGATTTTGACCTATTTTTGGCAATATTTCAAAAATGAAGAAAAAAATGTAAAAAAAAAAAATGAAAAAAGCGTTCCTAGATATTGTTTTCTAGATTCTAAAAATTAAAACAGTTCAAAATTTTACCAAAGCAAAGTGTAGTTAGCTTTCCCGTAAATTTTGGGGCCAAAAATATGATTTTTTGACCTATTTTCACCTTAGGACCAAAATGTCACATTTTAGTCCACAAATGACCTGACCAGCGTATTCAGTATGCAAATTCACTTCTAGAAATGTATACTTTTATATGGATTCAATTATTCGTTGCTGAGTTACAGAGCAAAAACCACTTCCTGAAAAATGAGAGTTGACAGGGCTCTTTAAAAGATACAAGTCTGTGTACAAAAATGTTATATATATATCTTAAATGATAAAAATACAAACCACTGCAGGAGCAGGAATTTCGACGGCTGCAGGTGGAATCCGACAACCTACTCATGAGGTGGAAAACCGCATGAGCCTTTACAATATAGAAAAACAAAATATTTCAGAAATTTGATTAAAAATACAAACTACTGCAGGAGCAGGAATTTAGACGGCTGCAGGTGGAAACCCACAGCCTACTCATGAGGTGGAAAACCACATGAGCCTTTACAATATAGTAAAACAAAATATTTCAGAAATTTGATTAAAAATACAAACCACTGCAGGTGCAGGAATTTAGACGGCTGCAGGTGGAAACCCACAGCCTACTCATGAGGTGGAAAACCGCATGAGCCTTTACAAATAGTAAAACAAAAATAGAGCTTCATTCAAGAGGAACTTAGAAAATCGTGAAATTGGATCAGAAAATTTTACATCCAAATATTTGACAAATCTTAACTTTTGTTGTACACAACCGATTGAAATGAAACAAACGCTATCTAAACGTTCATTTCAAGGGCTATAACATGCAACCTTTACATACTTTCTAACTATACGTTAAATCCAAGAAAATTACACGCAAAGATTGTTAGGTTTTTCTGGGACACCCTGTAGGATGTTATGTTTGTCAATAAAATCAACACATCTGTAGAAAACTAATCTTTCAATTATTTTTGAAAAACTTGGTAATACTGACACACGGTTTATAGTTGGAAAATTCTTGAGGATCATCTTTTTTATAAATGGGAACGACCTTGGCAATTTTCAAATTATCAGGCACTTCCCCTGAAGATATTGACATATTACAGATTCATGTCAGTGGTGAAGCTATTTCTTTAGATATCTTTTTTTTTTAAACATTGTTTTCTATATTATCATGGCGAGAACTTTTGTTTTTGTTGAATTTCGAAATTATCTTAATTACTTCTGTTTCAACGATTGGTTTCATATTAATGTTTTTACATAAGGGGTTATTCATATATTCAAAATAATCTTTTCCGCATTTATTTTTCTTTAAGTTTTCTTCATGTTCCCTTTTTTTCTTCAAATTTCTTGTACATGTAATTTCGTTTCGATTTCCTAATAAGGTTGTGCAGTTTGTTGCGGTATACTTTGAACTTTTGAGTTCGCTGTTCAGTTGGGTTATTTATAAATTCCTTGTAAAGTTTATTTTTCGTATTAATACTTTTTTAGCAGACCTTTCGTAATCCATATGCTCTTAAGTTATTTTTTCTTATTCATTATACACTTTTTGTTTGGAATACATTCATCATAATTTTCTATAAATATTTTCAGGATATCTTCATTGAGATTGTTACTTCGCCCCACTGCACGTTTGACAGTCTTTGTCTGAGTTTAGCAACATTGCCATCAGTCAGGTTTCTTTTGTACATGTAATTATCGTTAGCCCAGTTTGTAGTAACTATTTTAGGCAGGTGGTCACTGATGATTTTGATGTTAACATTTTTGTCGAAATTGGTCAGAATATTATCAATTATCGTGGTACTTTCTTCAGTCATTCTTGTCGGCTTGTGAATTGATGGTATCATTGAATATGAATAAGTGAGGTCAAGAATATACAAACCGTAAGAATCATGAGTAGCCCTATCTGTATCGTCTTTCAGTAAATCGATATTAAAGTCACCCATTATAAAATTGTTTTTGTTTTTATGATTTATCTTTTCAAGAATAGGATTGAAGTCACAAATTAAGTTGTCAATAGTTGTATGTGCCCGGTAAATAACACCAGCAATAATATTTATATACATTATATCGTTAAACATAAGCAATAAATACGTTAAATAAAACAAAATTAAAGAGAGATAAAGATACGTGCTCCAAATAAAAAAGAACATAACAATATGTGGCATATGTAGCTGATTGTTTCAGAAGGCACGGATTAAAGACACCAAGACAAGCATTTTCCATGATCAAATATGTACACCTACATGTAATGAATATTTTAAATTTCAGATAAAGATTCAACCGTAAATCAATCAATCAATCAATCGTTTTTCTTGATACAGATAATCTGTTCATTAGTAGCAGGTGTGTTACATTACCTATTCCTGAGCGTGTTTTGCTGGATGCTGGTAGAAGGCATTCATCTGTTCTACAAGGTTGTGAGGCTCTATGGAGCCGAGGAAAGTCGTCTACGATATTATGTCGTCATTGGATGGGGATTGCCTGTTCCTATGCGTCTTTAATTAGTCAATTGCCTAACTGAATGACGCAGGGCTAACTGAATGACGAATTAAATTACTAATTTCTGATAATAATATTTGTGTGTGTGTTATTTACAAGTTCTTCAAAACACGATTCCTAGTTCGAATTTGCTACATTTAGATCTGTACGTAATTTATATTTTACTTTTTCTGATATAGGCCTTTACATATACATACTCCTCCTTTTTCACGGTTCTTACGGTTTGTATATTCTTAATTGTAGCCAGGAAGATGAAAATACTCTAGAGGTTTGTCTTTAAGATGAGTTTCAGATATACCGATAATTGTAAAATCATGATCAAGAATTTGTAGGCATTCTTTCAATTTGTCAAAATTTTTATTAATACTGCGGACGTTGACGTTTAGAAAAGATATATCATCGGAATTTATACTATTTTTGAATTGATTAGGTAAAATATAAGAACATTTCATGTTTGTTTCATACATGTCTTCATCATTTTGTAGAGTATTTTCATACCTCAAGGGGTTAAAGCACATTTCATCATATTTGGAAATAAACACTTCCATATCATGTTTATCCGACATTATCATAGTACATGAACAATTTTCAACATTAAAATAACTAGCAGCGTGTATACTGATATTGGACTCTGTCATGATCATAAAATTGATCATAAACGTGCTGCAAAAATAATGACTCTGAAAAGGTATCTATTTCAATCTTATTAAAATAACTATTTCAAAATTAACTGTTTCAATTTAATTGAGTACGGTAATAACTAAAGGGATTAATAATGACATTTAATGTAACCTGTGCATATTCAATATTGCATGGCATAGAATTGGAAAACATTTTGTGGGTTTTTTTTACTTATTGTAATTACAAATCATTTATTTATTTTTATTTAACACGATACCTATAATTTCAGTTTTCTATCTTTGGAATTAAGAGAGCTCAATCCCTTTACAAGATAGCAAAGAAATTAGTATAGAAATCTGGAAAGGCAACTGTTATTGGCAGTTTCACAGCATTACATTGATAGTCAGATGAAGTGTCTCAACCAAGATAAATTTTCTTGTGTCACAAACCCAAGCCATTTTCAGCATTGGAAATCTGCCAGAGTGTATTAAGATTTATACACTATATAAATCAAACAAAAGACAACTACTCCAAAAAGTAAAATATAAAAGAATGATAAGATATCAAAGACCCAGTAGAGAAGCCTAAAAAGAGGAGGATTTGAAATAGCCTGCAATTAAATAGCATAGATTCCACTTAGAATTAAAAATTTATGGAAATGTTCTAAATAAAGCTTAACAGTGTATTAAAATCCCCAAAGTACAACAATTTACACAGAAATGGCTCAAATTGAGAGAAAACCAATTTACAATATATCATTCTGTGATGGTGGTGCCCTGTGTTTTCTTAAGGAACAACATTTTGGTCGTGACGTCAAAATGACGATTGACTTCAAATAAAATAACTTCAACACCGAGTTTCCTTCGGTGAAAAATAAAAAAGTAGTGTACAGAAGAAAGCACACTGATGGAAAGATTTTATAAAAGCGATTTCGATTTTATAGTGTTTTATAATAAAAAGAAGGACCCGATGTCCCCTTGGATTACTAAAGGACTGTTGAAGAGCATAAACCTAAAAATAAAATGTATAAGCAATATATTCACTCACCAAGTGAAGAGCGGCTTCAAAAATCTAAAGCTTACAAAAACAAATTGAGTATTATAATTCGCAAAGCTAAAAGAAAGTATTTTTTCATGAAGTTTGAACGTAGTAAAGATAATATGAAACAAACATGGAATACAATCAATGATGTAATAGGCCGAGGAAGAAATCGTCTGCTCAAGGTAAATTCAGAGATGATAGTGGTAATTATCATAAAAATCCTGAAGATTTTTCAAATAATTTTAATGATTTCTTTGTAAACATAGGCCCAAAACTTGCTTCTACCATAGACAATTCAGGTACACATTATAACGACTACTTGAACAATGCAAAGACTGCAAATATGTTTATGAAACTAATTGTTGAAACAGAAATTATTAAGATTGTCCAAAAATGCAGTCCAAATAAAAGTGCTGGTTATGACGACATTGGTAACTTTGTAATAAAAAAGTATGTAAAGAAATTGTAAAACCTCTAACTGATATATTTAACATGTCTATTTCAACTGGTACTGTACCAGACAAACTGAAAATCGCAAAGGTTATACCAATCTATAAAAAACAAGATAAGGAAATGATTTCAAACTATCGCCCAGAATCTTTGCTGCCGTGTTTTTCAAAGATACTCGAGAGATTAGTTTTAGATAGATGCCTTGATTACATAAATGCTAACACAATTCTCAATGAACAACAATTTGGCTTTTAATAGACCAAATCACTCAACTTACATGGCTATATCGCAACTTGTAAATAAAATCAATTCTTCTGTAGAAAGAAAAGAAACCACAATTGGAATTTTTATAGATTTATCTTGCTTCCTCTAATATATTAGATTTCATTATTTTTGCTGATGACACCACTAATACTTTTCCCCATGCTAACATCATAAGTCAAATGGATATAGTCAGTAATGAATTGATGAAAATTAGCAGCTAGTTTAAAGCTAATAGATTATCAGGTAATGCTACTAAAACAAATTATATGATATTAGGTACACCACTCATGGTCTCTAAAATCAAAGAATGCGATTTAAAAGTAACGTTGGACCATAGTGTATTACAACGAGTAAGCCAGACCAAATTTCTAGGAGTACTTATTGACGATTGCCTAACTTGGAAAGCTTTTGACTGTGTCTCTATAACCTTATCTAGAAATATTGGTGTCATGAACAAATTGAAGCATTTCGTTCCCCTATGTGTATACTGCGAACTTTATACTGTACTATGATTATGCCTTACCTTAGCTATGGCATTCTTATCTGGGGAGATACCTATAAAACATACTTGGATAAATTGGAAAAACTACAAAAATGGGTTATACGGGTTATAACCAACAGTCATTATAGATGTCACACCGGTCCTTTATTCGCTAAAGCCAACATTTTGACCCTCCATGATATGTACAAAATAGATCTTGGCGTCTTTATGTTCAGATATTCAAATAAGGATTTACCGCCAACATTTGACAATTTCTTTTCCAAACGTTCAGACGTACACGAATACCAAATAAGACATGTTGATGATTATAATATTATCAGGAGCAAAATATCGTTCTCTGATCATACCATGAGATCTTATGATCCTATTCTATGGAATTCTTTAGATAAATCCCTTAAAAATGCAAAAACCGTAAAACACTTCCGATCACAATTTAAGAGATTGTTAGTCTCACAATATAAATAATCACTATTTTCCTCTTTTTGCTCACGTGTCACTGGGGTCCTTTCAAGTGCTTGTCTTGTTGTTTAGGCCTATCCGTCTTCGTTTTGAATGTTCTCTTCGGGTTTATTTGTTTCGTTTATTATCATGTTCTTGTAATTTTCATGTTCCTATGTTACACCGAGCATTGCTATTTACAGACCTCCTTGGTCTTTCAGCTTTGTCCTCCATATTGCTCCTTTGTATTTTATGTAGCTATGCAGATATGTTTCGTTAATTTCCTTGTTATTTTACATGTGTATATATATGGAAATAAAGATTTGAGAGACCAAATAAAATTTCGCACTAAATTGCACATGTGTTGAATTGCCATAGACATTGCCTCAAATGTTTGTTACCAGTTTATACTTTAAATTCAATCGCAAATATTTGGTGACGTCACGACCAAATGTTTGGTAGAGAAAATGTTGCTTGAAGGTCGACTATGGTTTGGCCCTAACTCCGGTACATAACTTGACTTGAAAGCTTCTGTATTGTAATGTGATTGCTAACATTTCTACCCAGTATACTCAGCTATGAGAAAAGTGACTTGATTTATTTTTTATTCGTACAAAATTGGCACAGAACGTTGTTTCGACGATGCTCATGAATATTCATTAGTCCGAAACACTATAAATTTAGATAATTTAAATACTTAAATTCTTTTTGCTTCATCTGACGAAAGCCGTGAAACTGTCAGTAACAGTAGGCTTTCCAGATGTTTATACTTTGAAATTTATTTCTTTGCCCTCCTGTAGTAATGGGAATTCAAATGATAATCAACTCAGACAATACTGTTAAATAAAAAAGATAAATACCCGGGGGGGGGGGTAACTGGGTATTCTGACCGGGTAACCACCCGCGTTACCAAAAAGGTGAGACCTGGACAGGTCTCGAGACTTGCAATATAGGGTATCAAAATCAACCTAGTACTCTACAAGTCTCACATACGGTATCAAATTTGGCTTTTAAGTCTCTTATAGGGCATCAAACTAAGAAAGAATGATTGAATTAATAACAACAGTGCCTTAAATTACCAATAAAAGTGTTTCAAATACCTAGAAACACTTCTTAAAAATGTTAAAATGGTATATAGTTACATTTTACTTTCGTTTTCTTGTAATAATTATTTCATCATATTTGCGTACAGTCTCGGATTGGGTATTCATTTGAACAGGTATGGTCCCGGATAGGGTATCCATTCGAACAGATATGGTAGATTTACGGTCTCAGATAGGGTATGATTTCACCCATTTTTGCCAATTTTTGGTCTCACATAGGATCACCTTCGGAACCTGCGGAACTCGGGTGGTTACCCGGACACCAATGTCAGTTAACCCCCCCCCCCGATAAATAATAGGCCAATAATCAATTTTTAGTAAATAAACAAACAGTAATCAAAAAAGCCTTCTAAATTTTATGCCATGCAATGTAAAATATGCACTGGTTACTCATCAAAAGTTCGTTAAGGCCAAAGAAAAAAAGAACTCTGTCTCAGCTTCCCGCGCGCATATGGTAAAAAATTCGAATTTTACCGCATTTCTTTTTTTTTTAGGTTTTCAGGAGTTTTTTTTATTTATTTTTTATTTTTTCTTACATCGAGAGAAAAAACAAGGAAAAAAATAGTGACCTAAAAACGTAATAAAAAACATTTCCGCGTGCGCATAGCCTTTTTTGACTAAAAAAACGCGTAGGCTTAGAGTTTTGGGCCTTAGGAACCTGAGACAGAGTTCTTTTTTAAGATCAAAAACTCTTCACCACGCCTAAAAATACCCAAAATATTCCTTATTTCCCCCTAATTATATCATATCTTAACCATTTCCTGATCAAGTAGGTTTCCTGTCTATCCGACCCAGTCTGATTAAAACAATGTTGGATTCCCAATCTATCCCTCCAAGATCGGAACTACACTGATCCAATTATATGTATTATAAGTATCTTTGAAGTAAGTTTCGCGTCTATCAGACCCAGTAGTAATTACAATAGTTACCCGAACGGCTGCTATCTCTTTATAAATTAAAGCCTATCCTTTTCTTCCATTATTTCTTGGTTGGTTAACTTAAAAATATCGTTTTCAGTGCCGGATTTACCTTTCCAAGGGCCCTGGGCCAGGCCTAAACTGAGGGCCCCATACACCCATACGAATGAATTTTAAGTGGCTGTGACTGCTAACGTCAAAAATATGTTAGATATTTGACCTCCCAACTGGAGTGGGGGTGGTGGGTTAAACAAAATCCCACACAATATTCATTTTTTCTTCCTTTTTTTTCCCTTTTCCTTTTCCTTTTTTTTTCTCTCATGCTCAAGGCCCCCCCTTGACCTCGGGCCCTGGGCCCGGGCCCATCGGGCCCAATTATAAATCCGGTAATGCGTTTACAATCCATTCTATTTACTCCCAGGCCATGTATTTTCTATTCGTATAATCAATGCCTGCATTATGGCAAATATGGCCACCAAAATCAAAATTTTGCTATAACAGTTCTAAATAACGGATTTTTGTCAGGTTTTTTGCTAATTAAGAAGGGAAATGAGTCTTATAGCATGCATAATTTTTTCAGAATGACGACCTT
>JXSR01S027126.1:0-15329 GCA_000969725.1 Ophiothrix spiculata | reverse complement strand
GCATGTTATGCAAGTACTTGTATCATTGATTGATTGATTGATTGATTGATTGATCGAAAAAGTTTTCCCGCCAAAATTTCAAAAACCGTGTTGACGAAAGAATTTTCGCATGAAATTTTGCTCAAATTTGCACATTGCAAGTACAATTACATTGCCAAAATAAAATTAGAAAAAGTTATTCGGTTTCGATTATGTTTGGGCAAAACAAATTTGAATTAATTAACAGCCCCCTCGAAAAATCACTTTATGCTCATTAGCACAAAAACGCCTAGATCGATTTGAATTTGCTGCCACTGAGGGACCCGCTGCGTTATACACTTAAGTGACCAAGGTATTTCCCACCAGTTGGCGTCCAAGGGGGGTTCCTAGGGACCCCCCCCCCTTAAAAAAAAAACTCCCTTCCGGTATGAATTTTACATTGAAAGTCTGGTCAATGATAACGCATGTAATAAGGACCAAATTACAGGAATTTTGATGGAAAAGCACCCAATTTGATTCAAATTGGGTGCTTTTATTGCAAAATTCCCCATAAAGCACCCAATTTATGAAAATTGGGTGCTTTCATCTCAGACGAAAACCACCCGATTGCTGTACCAAATCTGTGAAAACCCACCCGAAAAACCAGGCAGGCACATAATATACATACCTTGTCAATGTAAGTACCCCTCCCCCTTCCCGGGTTTGGTTGTATGAACCCTGAATTAAACTGACAGTGAGTGAGTGAGTCCTTAATCAAATCAACCGTACCCGTGAAAAATTTTATCCCAGTATTTTTATTGAGCAAATACAATGAACTGTGACATGCGCCGTGAAAGGACCGTGTGGGTGTGCAGTGACCGCTTTCTGCACAGGAGAGAAAATCATCGACATGTCGGAATGCGAAAATAAGCATAGCAAATACTCCTGTAGTTTCAACTGATTGCAGCTTTTTGAAGCATTTGTTCGTTCAAAACGCGCTACTCCATTTACCGGGTCTCGCATGTTTTACCTCGTTCCATTCGCGTACACATCATATATAAGGTAAGTGATCATTTATAGAACATAGGCTATGACGTCATGCAAAGTAATGAATTGTTTTTTTAATAAATTGTAAGAGAGCCAAAGCTTAAGCTGCACCAGCACCACTTCCGTATTAGATATAAATGCATGTACAAGCTCCATGGCATTTAATACATATGCACATTCATTTGCCAAGTTAAGTAATTTAATACATGGAGCTATATAGAAGGTATAGTTTTAAAGGGGCAATTCATGATCCACTTTTCATTCGCAAGGTCTCTATTAACCCGGGGTGGGGGATGGGGGTGGGGCAGTCCCATTCTGGAGGCGACGCGTATGTAAGGGTCAAAAGACCCCCCTTTTTTCAGCGTCGCTCAGTGTCACCCAAAGACACATATTTTTTTACAATTGCATGTGCTCTAACCCAAAGACCCCATTATTGTTTTATAATTTCCGTAATTTTTCTCTCACCGAATGCCAAATTTTGCTCACCGAATGCCAACAAATCCTGCTGAGTTACATCCCTATTAGATTTAGTCCTGGTACCATGACCAGGCGGCGGCGGACACGATTTATAGAAGATCCTAGATTTAGGGATGAGGGATTTCCAAAACGCAAATTTAGGGAACGATCTACGTGTATTTCTATTGGGTCACGTGACTCACGTATTGAAGAAAATAATTACAAAGATCATATTTTTACCTCTCCTCAAAAAACTACAAAAGTGTTCTTATCGTAATTAGCATAATTATGTTATCCTAAATCCGCTGGGGTTCACGCGTGAACCCCACTTTTTATATATGTTATCATATTTTTTACCGATTAGCAATATAATTTTAGCGGCAATCCCACACGATCCCGGAAGTTGTATTTTCCCACGATGTTTCTTATAGAGGCGGTATAGGACATGAGTCACATCGACGCAGCCGGGGATCGTATACGATAAGAACGGCAACCATGCAATAGTTGCCACGACCACCCTCCTCTGACCATGACTTGACTTGACTCTATAGTCAAGTAATGGTGCCAGGACTATATTAGATTGAGCTGTTCACCGGTAGCCACAATTTGGTTAAAATGATATATTTTAACACTTAAGTGCATAAGGGGGGGGGGGGGCCATATACATCGGAGACAATTCGTTCCTGCACGTCACTCATCGGAAACAGTGTAATATAACTGTTCCATACCATCTCAGATAGCTTCAGATGAACTCTGAAAAAAACTTCCTAAAATCTCATGATATACGCGACCAAATGCCTCAAGGATTTGGAATCATAGATAAAAGTTATTTAAATAACCAATTATCACTAACCTGATATTTTAATCAATCCACACAAGTGAAAAAATTAGATATTCCAGAGACACGTATCCAAGTCATGTAAAATTCATGTAAACAAGAGCCATCTTTGTTTACTCATTTGCATTGTACTTCATGTCAGAATGACCTGGAACAATAGGCCAGGTCAGACATTTCCCGCCAAATTTTGACAGGTCATTTAGAAGTGAGAACTCAATCAATATCAAATCAATATTTCATTGACTGCTCCTGAGAGTGATAATGGTTATCTGTCATTTAATGTAAACACAGAGTAAATCTTATGTACTATGGATTCCTATGGTGTGTTGTATGAATCAGACCTGTAGGGATGATTCATAGTTAGGAATAGGGTCCATATGGACCCTGGATTTTGTTTTTCGCGCTTCGCGCGAAAACGCAACAAAACACGATGAAGCTGTTTTATGTCATTGTCAGGGTAGGGGTTGCGCATGTTTTGGTGTAAAATAATTCAACTTGGTTGCGTCGTTTTTGAGATAATTGTCATAAATTGGTAACATGATGGCGCTGTTCAATATTAGTTTTGCCCATAAAACTTTTTTCCAATTTCTTTTCAGCAATGTATTTGTACTTATCTTCTGCTTCTATGAGCCAAATATTTTATCAAAAAATTCAATCAGGAAAGCTGTTTTCAAATTTTTGGCGGGAATTTTATTTTCGAAAATTGAAATTCGTTTTTCGGCCGCCATTTTGAAACTGAAAGACCGATTTTCAACCTGTTTGCGTTTTCTGAGTTGTGCTGACACAGTCTACACCTGACCAAAAATTCAGAGGGAAATTTGACTGGGAACATGGTTTTTAGGGGGGGGGGGGTGGTCCATTTGGACCCCCTCCTTGTGCACTAAACGGGATTCTAAAACACCTTATGCACTTAAGTGTTAACCAATTTGGGCATATTTAAACCAACTTTGAAAAAGTGTTACGTATATATAGCAAAATATATACACTCAAACTCAATTTCGTCAAATGGGAAATTATTTTATTTGTGTGACGATATTAAAAATCAAAATTTTGACAAAAAGCCTATAGTTCCGGTTCACTTCATCTAAAACTAATTTATATTTTATTCTCATTAATTCATTAAACTGTTAAAGCATGGAATTAGGAGATAAGAATTCCATGGTTAAAGTAGGCATATATATCGATTGTAATACTGACCTTATTCTTTACATTTATCGATGTAGAGGCCTATATAATCTCAGAGGAGGGGAGGGGTACTCATGTTTGGTAACGGTAGGGCGTCCACAAAAATACCAATTTTCAAGAAAACGAGACCCGTCCATTTAACAAAATCGCCCAATGAGTCAAATTGGTATAAAAGTATGCCGCACTTTTTCGCGAAAATTTGCACTGTGCAATTTTTACAGAGTGTTTGTGCATGGAAATAGTAGTCTTATCTACTATTTCCATGGTTTGTGTAAGTACCCTCTCCTTGGGCTTGTCTTTATGTATTTATTAGCAAAATCACAAAACAACTTGAGTCGCATTTCATTTACAAAACAAGTTTCATTTTCGTATGGGTGTCGATCATAACTTACTGTATGTCTGTTCAATTCATTTACAAAACAAGTTTCATTTTACACTGTATGTCTGTTCCTGTTTCATTTTGTGCATTAGACCTGAGACTCGAGTCAGCATAATGATTCAGCATCGATGAACCATGGGCTCTGCATCCAGCTCGAGTGCCATTGCGGATGTAAGTAGACTTTTTGATTCTTAAATCCACTTGTTTTTGAAATTTTTATTAAGATTATGCGAACTATACCGCACTATACCGATAGTTGGAGGTTGGAAGCGTTGCTGGTTGCCTAAGTTGCGTACTTTGATACATTTATTGTTTTTTTCCAAAAAAAGTCCCAAATTTGCACCAAAATGATTGGAAACGCATGTGTGAAACAACTTTTCAGATGACGAAAGAATTATAGCGTAGGCCTAAATTTTCCTTGCACCAAATCGCCCAAATTTTGGCTCACATGTAGGCCGTATATAGTTCAAAAATCACAATTTTCCGTGGAAGTTTTGCAAACAATACATTAAGGGGTGTGTGTGTGTGTGTGTGTGTGTTTTAATACCCACCATTATGCCATTTTGGTGCAGATTTGGGACTTTTTTGGAAAAAAACCATTAAATTTATCAAAGTACGCAGCCAGCAACGCGTTCAACCCAGTGACGTCCGTACATCGATATGATCGCACCCTAACGACTTACGATATGCAATTTAACTCGTTGCCAAACTTATGCAATCGCCAACGGGTGTCCTGACACCCTATAAAGCCTTCAGTATATTTACTTTTGGTCTTGAACTAGTCCTGGCACCATGAATTGACTTAGTGTCAAGTCATGGTAAATGCTATGTAGTAAAACTGTCAATTAAGCATGTTTGTAAGACCATCTTGGAACTAAGTCAGCATCTCAAATTCAGCCAAAACGTTGAAGCTGTTCACAAATTTTATAAGCGGTGTCTTTCTTGAGAGTCTTGTGCATCTCATGATATTTGATTTGTTCACATTTAGAATCAAAAAGTGTGATTTTGGCGCCAAAACTTAATTTAGATGCTGAAATATTGGGTTTCCGAATTTGACAACCTCATCTTTGTTTACATCCGTATTTTGTGTGATAAATTTCAGCTTTTGCTTTAAATTAGTTATGTAATGATTATAGACTATTCAAGAATGCTCTCTATGCTGGGAGTATTTTTTCAAGGTTTTTATTTTTCAAATATTTCATGTCAAACTTATAAAGCTTAAATGGCAGTTTAAAGGAAAAAAATAATTATTGTTTGCCTTTATTGATTGGTGACCCCCCTTAAATCATGTTACCATGATGCTATTGGCACCATTCTAGTTCATTCTATAGCCCAATCAGTATACTTCAATTTGCTTTTTATCCCATCTCTCTAGGGTAAATCGTTTTTGAGATATCTTGCGGGCAGCGATGACATATCGTCAAAATTCACTTTTGAGTTATCGGCAATTTTGTCTAGAAACACTGATTTTTAGGGTTTTGTATATTTTAGAAACACTGTATTGCTCTAATTATATATTAGATAATTAGAAAGTGAATTATTACTAATAATTTTGAAAACTAGAGATCAACAGCATAATTTTTTTTCGAGATATAGAATTTTAAAGCCGAAAACGTTAAATATCGCAGCTTGAAAAAACAATAAAATACATAAGAAATAAAACAATAAATTTTGCTCGTGAAGTTACATTTTCGACCATAACTTTTGAACGGAAGCTCCGATTGTTGTCAAACAAATAGCAAAGGAAAGGTAATTTTGTCCTTTATCTGAATTTGCAATTTTCATTTTTAGGCCTTCAAAGGGCATATTCCCCCTTAAGGATCAAGGATAACTGAGCACAGGATTGCGTAACACTATATCACCCTTAACATTATATTATTCGTTCTATTAGTAATTACCCTTCGTTTTGGGTATAGAACAACCGATAGTATTTAGTGCGTATGAATTCTATCCCGATCATTCTATGATTGGCGATGGAATCTTCTTCTGCTCATTTTCCACAATATTTTCACTCCTTCAAATATACGTCATGAGAGATTCATCGTCGTGCTCTAATTTTGCGACGCCAATTAAGATT
Source organism: Ophiothrix spiculata (assembly GCA_000969725.1). Lineage (NCBI taxonomy): Eukaryota > Metazoa > Echinodermata > Ophiuroidea > Amphilepidida > Ophiotrichidae > Ophiothrix > Ophiothrix spiculata. The sequence continues at coordinate 9,389 of JXSR01S027126.1, read as the reverse complement.
CGACTTAAAATTAGACGTCGGAATGTCTCACGATCTTGAGGGTAAGTTTCAAGACTCCTATTGACGCTTATGTCCATACAATCCTTTAACCTCTTTCAGTTCCAACCAAACTACAAAGATTTCCGACTCTCTTCGCCATTGTCAGACATCGAGCCTCGGTATGATGTCATAATCATCGGGTCTGGTTATGGGGGCTCTGTTGCGGCATGCCGCGCAGCTAGAGCGGGGAAAAAGGTGTGTGTCCTAGAAAAGGGACGGGAATGGAGACCAGGCGAGTTCCCTGAAACAGAGTTGAATACAGCCAAGGAAGTTCAAGTAACGGAATATGGAGAAAAGACAGTTGGTAGGTTTTTGAAAACGTCAAGGCGAATTTGTTATAGACATAAGATTTGACATTTTAAAAACATATAGGTCCGTAATCCAGAAAGGTGTTTAGCTAAACCACGGTTTAACAGCACTGAACTTCCAGGAATGATTCGCATCATTGTAGCTTTCAAGAGGAACAATATTTCAATGACCCGTGCTGTTGTGGAGAATTTAAAAAAAAAACCACCATGGTTTAGCTAAAGACCTTTCTGGAATATGGGCCATATAGTTTATTGACACGATGTATAGATTGATTAGGTGACATACGGGCATTTGAGTTTTCTGTTACCACATGATTAAATAAAACATAACCCCTTTGAAATATGACCTTTAAAAACTCTCCCGAAAATATCTTAAATGTGTTATTTAGAAGTTCCTATACTAGATTTTAAAAAGCCAACATATATCATGTCAAAGGTCATTTCTAAATGTGGCCTCTATGCTGGCCTCATATATAAAGGTCGGCCAGCAAAAAAATAAAATTATTTAATATCCATCGTTCAACCATGCAGTGAACCATTGAAGCAAATACTGGAAAACAAATTCGACTAGAACTTGTTTGGATTTTTCCAGGATGTAATCATGGTAATATGAGATTTTTGTTTTGTTCTAGGTGATCCGACCAACTTATTTGATGTGGTTGTTAGCCCGGATGTTGCTGTTTTACAAGGATGTGGATTAGGGGGCTCATCCCTTATAAGCGCTAACGTAGCATTGGACTGTGACCCCCGGGTTTTTGAAGACGAGGTGAGTTGTTATTTGTTAGCATCGAACAACTTTCTATTTACGTTATCAACTAGCAATAATGCAATATCTTTGAGAATGATACTGAGAAATGCTCTTTGTGCGATATTATACCCGTATATCTCGTTTTTCCATGATTGGAGCTAAGCCAGTCGCATAATAATAATATTATATTATTTGTATCTAATTAGATTCCGTCACAAAAATGGATGAAATAAACCCTTGTCGGGGGTCATTCAAGGCCCTGATTATGTTTCGAATATTTTTAGGCCATCCGGATATTTTGTTGACAAACATTACCCATACCAGATACACAACACTCAGTGGTATCCACTATTGTGCACCTCCACAGCACACTCAACAATTTCAAGAGAAAGAGCAGAAGAGACAAACAAATCTCGGAGACATTTTTGCTCCACAAAATCACCATGCAGCGCCCCAATGAAGATCATTTACACCGGGAACCATCGGCTTATCGTGACTTTCGAGCCACGGAGCGATAAGAGTAAAATTTCTTGCTCTTTCAAAGTCAGTAATAAAACAACACGTTTTGACATGTTTGATATGCTTATATCTGAGAAGAATATATATCTAGGATACATGAAGTTTTATTCCTCCAAGCTCATTTCTCTATTACAGGCGTGGCCGGAAGCTCTACGTGAAGATTTGGACAATGTGGCTAACCTGGACAAAAAGCACGCACTAGAAATGCTCCAACCTGCCGAGTACCCGAAGCATTTTCCCGAGATACCCAAGATGACCAGAATAGCCGAGGCAGCTACGCATATCGCTGACATTGAGTCGTTAGATGTTACAACTATCTTAAAGAAGTGAGTATATGTTTAACTTATAGCTCCCTGTCCAAGTCGTTAATAACCATAACCTTTTAAAATTATTAATCAAGTTAATGCAGAAAGTCGCCTTGGTAATATGGATGCAGTAGAATATCCATTTGATACTTGTTAGGCTTTTTGAGATATACATGTAGTTAACATCGCACACTCGATTGAACGTGTTTTGTGTTTCCCGGGCTTTACCCAAACTGAAGTGAGAACTTTTGTATTGTTTACACACTTTCAATTGCGTCATCTCCATTTTCATCTTTGTGACAAGTCCTTCTTATAAAAGGCTTATACTTTTTGAAGAGAAGTGAATTTGAAGAGAGATGTCATCTTCAACAGAAACAGACAATGGAAATTCTAGACCATATACCTCATTGTTCGTTCTACTTTACCGACGTGTAGCAAAGCTTTTGGTTAAAGTACGAACCTTCATTGCAACCGACTGAAGAGAATTTATTGGACAATGTAAACAAATATGTACATGGTAGGTCTTGCATTTACAAACAGTGAGGTCCTGCACTCTGTAGTTTTGTTGACACTCTCCATCAAATTTTGTTTGTCCCATAAGTACCATATAGCAGTCTATATGAGATTATCTTATTTCAATCCATGGCACTTTCTTCCAGGCCTCCACTGATGGTGGACTTCCGTGATACAGAAGCAAACCGTATAGGCATTCCCCAACCAGCGTGCATCAACTGTGGCAACTGCTGTGGTGGATGTAACACAGGGGCAAAGAACACTCTCAACATGAACTATCTGCCCGATGCTAAAGCACATGGTGCTCACATTTTCACACAGGTAATAACGTAAAACATTGTTATAATAATTCGTTAAGGGTCTTGGGTTAAATTTGTGCTGTGAAACTTTCGAAGGTGTGGTCAAGAAAGGTCATTGAAGTTGAAAACGTTATTTTCAAGATCAAATACTAAAGGTGTTAAGAACGTTGACCCTTAGATCACTGTAATTATTCGTCAATCAAGGTAATTCAATGTCAAAATGTTACAATATAAAATGCCTTTTTAAGACCCAAGGTTATTTCGAGGTCACTGCAATAACTCTGTAACCATCGATGCATAAATAGCTCTTGACCTATTGGGAGCAAGGGAAAGGTCATTCAAAGTCAAAAGGTTTAAAGTGATCAGAAAAATTGTAGAACAGTTGCACATCAAGACTGTTTCCGAAGCAATAGATACGCATGAAGGAGCGCCACGCGGCATGCACCCCCGTTTTTGTTGCGAGTCTTTTATGGGATTTCACAACTCAGGCTAGGCGGCCATGTTGGTATCAACTTCACACTTTTTGTGCATGTCCTCTGTCATAATGTCCAGAAGAGACTATGATCCTGAGCTTAGTAAGTTATGTAATATCAACTTGTTCAGATGAATAATATCAAATATTGTTAATTGCATATTTCAGGTTGAGGTAACCCAGGTGGTCAAGGACACGGGGTCTGATGTTTGGCGAGTTCATTTTGTGAGACATCTACGGAAACATAAGTCATTCAAGATGAAGGAACAAATCGTTCGAGCCAAGGTTGTAATATTGGGTGCTGGTCCGGTGGGGACAACCAATATTTTCCTAAAGTCACGAGCTCTCGGTCTTGACTTATCATCCTCGCTTGGAAAGCGAGTTTCTACGAATGGCAATTCAATTGGATTTAGTTACAACGGAGATTCAATTGTTCGACATATTGGAAAGACACTGGAAAAGATTCGCAAAGATCCCATGAAAGCACCAGGCCCATCTGTGACGTCACTCATAGACTTGCGAAACCAGCATGATGTTCCTTTTGACAAGGGCTATATCATTACGGATGGAACTGTGCCTTCATCAATGGAACTACAGTATGATATTGTGACAAAGATGGCGGAGTCTGTTCATGGGAAAAATATTTCTAGCGATGTGCGCAGAAGCGGGCGCCATCTTATTGGTAAAGGTATGAAGAACACGTTGGCCATGGTTGCTGTCAGTCATGATGATGCCGGTGGTGAAATCAAACTTGACGACAAGAACGACAGAGTATGGATAGACTACTCTACAACAGGAGAAAATAACAACAACAGCAACCTTGAATCAGTTCAGAAAACAATGGAGCAGGCTTCAGACTCCTTGAAAGGTACATTTATTCCCAGCGCTTGTTTTGGAGGACTGGTACCCAAGATGCGAGACAACAATACTACTGTGACTTTCCAGCCCTTGGGTGGATGCTGTATGGGTGAGAATGGTGCTAGTGGCGTAGTGAATCATGCAGGACAAGTGTTTGTTGGAGACTCGGATCAAGTCCACCAAGGGTTGTACGTGGTAGATGGGTCGGTCATGCCCCGTAGTCTTGGTGTATACCCATGTCTTACTATCACAACGATGGCTGAGAGGAGCATGCGCCTGATGGCTAAGCAACTGGACTGGAGCGTTGACTTTGAAAGCTCACTGGTATTAGGTAAGAGTTAAATCTTTAAGTGTTATATGTAATAACCCTATAGAAATAGGAACATTTTATCTCTAAGTGTCAAAATAGATGGCGCTATTCATAAAAACCTGTTTTAAAGATTAGAAGGGGTATACTGTTATGTACTAACAAAATTAGATATGCAAATGAAGCATCTGACATCAAAAACATTTTTCTAATCATTTGTATAGCGCCCTCATTTTTGTACAAGTCTGAATTAACAAAAAATATCAATAACGATCTTCAAATTAACAAAATTTCAACCAAAATGAATGAAATTTTGGAAATGTGTTAAAACCTTTATTATGCAGTACAGTTAAGTTATTTGTACTGCTTTTTCAATTTTTTGTGAAGTAAAATATGAAATTTGGGTTTAAAAATGAATAAACGTCCACTTCAAACAACAGCAGTGAATAAATTAACCTTGGCACTGAAGGTTATATTATTCTGTTACGATCCAAAACAAGATCAAGGTCAGAATAATCGTCGTCCGAGTTCAAACCAAACGCAAAGCAAAAATAAATCCACTGTAAGTCAAGATTTTATCAACTAAATCTAACAACAACAATTTATTTACTACAAGCAATTCAACGGTGTAACTATCTTATCTATGGTTGTTATTTCACTCACGAGTGGTTTCCGACTTATATCCACGATAATATTTTCCAAATAGTCTAAGTACGATGACATACGGGTAATTATGTCCGCAAATCTAGATCCAAAACGGTATGAAAATATCTGATAAATTCCTTTCAGCTCCAATTGTATAAAGTTCCAAATAATCTTCAATATCAGTCAATACAAAACTCCAAAAGACTTCTGCAATCTCAAACTTCTAGTCCGCAGCTAATATAAAAATAATCAACGATCCAGCAACTCAGCATCAATAACTTTATAATACGCGTTCTCCAATATAACAGCTAAGCATAAAAGCACTCCAAAATAGTAGCAAATAATCAGATAATATCGGTACTAAAATCCCATCCAAAATATCTAAATGATTTAACTCCAATAGCTGATAAATGTAGATTGACTTACATGTATAGCTAACAAAAGTTGACTAACCCTAATATCAAAAGCCATGCTTTTTATACCTCTACAAATTTATCTGGAAAGCCCTTATAATTCCACACAATTCTAGCAAACAAAATCCAGAACATTCTAGGCTAATCTGCATGAGTGATTTGGGAATTCCCTATGTAACCATGGTAACAGTCAAACTTGTTTACATGTATATTACTCCTCAATACATGCAAAAGTCAAACACACCACGCACATGATTGACAGCTAAACAAAAGAGCTATTGTGGCTCACGTAGGTCTCACTTCCTAGTAATCTTATTTTCTCAAGTAGCATGTAGCATGTAGTCAGTAGTAGTTGAAATTCATCTTAAATTACTTGACCTTTGTGCTGTGGTCAACATGTGTATCAATATAATTTTCTCGGGCATACTAGATTGGCCACTATCATTTTATGTCCAACTGATTGTATTGTTTTATATTTTTAAAAACATTTCTCATTGAAATTCTCAAATGAAAATTCAGGGGCATGTAACATAGTTGTTGCACATAATCAACATTCGTTAAATGTTCATATTTATAAGTTTCAGCATACATTAAATCATCTTAAATTACACCTTATCATCTCTCCATTTGAGTGAATAAGTCCAAGGAAACGACTCTCTAGTGTGGGAATGTCTTTGGACGTAAAGTATCCTTTATGTCATTTTGTAATGACATTGCTTTTTGTTTCTCTTTTCTTTCTTTGTTTCTTTTTGCTTGTAAATAAAATGCAGATTTGGAAGCAACACGAGCTCGTCCAGGTATACGATTTACTGAGCGGCTAGAAGGACAAATGACGAAAGGAGAAGAAACATGCCCTTGTGAGTTTATTTTTACAATTGAATGTAGCGACGTGGAGAAAATGTTAAAAGAGAGTGACGCTCACGAAGCACAGATCCACGGCACTGCCACATGCACCCTACTCTCGCCGTATCCACTCACAGTTTCACAGGGACGATTTACAATGTTCTCAGAAAGTATAGATCACGTACAGTCTAGAGAAATGACGTATAAGTTGAATTTATTGAGTGCAGAAGGTGACGTGTTTTATCTTCAAGGTGAGAAGATCATCCACAAAGACTCGGCATTTGAAATTGGTAAGAATGACACTACACGACTGAAATTTACAGTCTCGAGTGTAGATCATGATGAAGCTGATGTATGTCCATCTGAAATTGGGACAATAAAGGTTCAAATGAAAGGTGGTGATATAATTAAGAAATTGTCGACTATCGAAGTTACTAATGCAGCGGGAACACGAGAGCGTCTCAGGTGGAAAACCAAATTCTGCACGTTCTTTATGGGTCAGATGTGGAGCGTCTATGGAGCATTTACTTCTGGTAGTACGCCGTTTGATCCTACAGCCCCGCCAAGAGAAAAGCGCCCTCTTAACTTGAATGGTGCCGAAGCAAAAGTGTATCCCTTAGAGACTGAAGACGGCGTTGAACTTTATCTAACGAGATATGAAGGTGGAAGAAAAGGACCAGTCATGCTGGTACATGGCATGGGAGTGTCATCCACGATATTCTCGCTAGATACCGTTGAAACCAATTTAGTTGAATTCCTAGTTGCTGAAAACTATGACGTATGGGTGATTGAGTGGCGCGCTTCAACTGTACTACCATCGTCGATGGAGAAAATGACGATCGACGAGTGCGCAGAGTATGATGTGCCAGCTGCAGTGGACAAAATCCTTGCAATCACCGGACACAAGGATATCCAGATCTTAGCTCACTGCGCAGGTGCTGCAGTGACTGCGGCGGCAATGTTGCTTGGTAAACTACAAGGGAAGGTTCGTTGCTTGACAATATCCCAGTCAGGGTTCTGCAACGTGCCGACTAGGCTTAACTGGTGGAAAGCTCACTTGAAACTGCCTAATATTCTCTATGGTATAGGCGTAGAAGGATTAACAGCATACACGGATTCGGAACAAAATTGGATGGGGAAGATATTAGATCAGTTTTTTGAAGGTACAGCTGATGTAACCACCGCCTTTACACAGCATTGCGACAACCATGTATGTCACCGAATCACGTTTCTGTATGGACTTCTTTATGAACATTGCAACTTCAACCATCGTACTCATGAGACACTACATGAACATTTTGGCTATGGAGATGCAAAGCTTCTGAAACATTTCGCTCTCTGTTTCGCAAAAGAGCACCTTGTAAATCACGAAGGCAAAGATGTGTATCTTCCTGACTTTAAAAAGGGCTTGAAATCACAGCAGTACAAAGATCACATCGCTTATATGGATATTCCCGTGCAGTTTTGTAGTGGGGAGAAGAACAGTGCCTTCGACGTTGAATCAACGAAGAGGGCGTACCACAGACTGAACGAAGCACATCCAAAACAAACATACGAGCGCTTTGTGGTCCCAAACTATGGTCATATCGACTGCATTATGGGTAAGAATGCATCCAAGGATGTATTCCCATATTTCTTGGTCTTCCTGGAGAAATATGCCAATGGATCTATAAGTTAGTGTTTGTACTATATATGGGGAACCTCATTTACACACATGTTAACCAGAAAACCTTGACACGAACTATATTTTGATTATTTTGTATTGCACTTTGTGGTGTGTATATTAGAGGGGAGTGTGGTCGAGCGGTTGAACACGGAAGTCATAATGCAGAGGTCCCAGGTTCCATCGTCGGTCAGACCACCTCTCCTTGTTTGTTTGGGTATACAGTGTACATGGCGAGCTAATAACTACAATGACATCATCAATGTTAGCATGTATATTCAAAAGTACATGTACACAAAAGAAACATATTGATTCAATTTTTCACCGTGGAAAGGCAGGGACTAACAGATAAAAAAGCACCTATTGGACGAAGGAAGTATATACATTCTCAACATATCCTGGTATCACAAAATATATAATACTGTGACGCCATTGATTTTTGCGTAAAGATGTTCGACTGTATAAGGTATCCGCTCCATATTGTCCCTTTGAAATTAAAGGGGCCCGTTAAGCTCCCTTAAACCTAATCCCTTACGAATGTAATTCTTTATATTTAGACTTGACCATTTTGGAATCCATTCTTTATTACTTCCCGATAAATCCTTGTTGGATTTATAACCCAAGAGGATTCTCATTTTCTTTTTAACAATCAAAAATAAGTTTAAAGGGAGCTTAAAGGGACCTTAAATTTTAAAGGAACAATTTGGAGAGGATGCGTCTCTATTGCCTGATTAACTAGAAAAAACAACTTGACCACTATAACCAATGCACAAAGACGGTAAAACTATGAATAGTGGTCAGTTCTTACATATTATTCTTTGGGATCAAATTATTTATCATTTTAGTTTGGAAATTGACACCCATCTGACCACCAATGGCGGGAGAAAGTAGAAAGTGTACTACGGGTATTATAATACTAATTGTATTGTATTGTATTGTATTGTATTGTATTATATTGAGTCTATGCGGAGTAATAAACAGCAATGATCTTTTTATCTGAATTACTTCAACAAGTCATTTTTTCTTTCAACTGTCCAAGCCAAGGTGTTAAAATTCGGACAGGTGAATTCCCTATTGGTATCTACTGAATGTAATCGCAGCTAAAGATAAAAAACATCTTTAAATTCGCGAGGGAAAACAAATGGAGTAATTGGTGGTTAAAGCTTGTGATTTGGGGAAAATGTCCCGTATGCCCCCTCCTTTGAAAAGTCATCTGCACAATAAGTCACCGTTGTCGAGCCCTGCTTTTTTCAACCACAAATTTATATCAGCATTATCAGCAAAACAAGGTTGACAAAACAGTTTATCAAACTAGCCTAAGCAAATACTTTTCGAAACTAGGACATAAAAGACAACGATTATTAATATGACAAAATGTTTAACCAATGTCTCACGACTTACTTGTTTTAGCTGTGGTGGCCTGCGTCCGGCATCCACCGAACTTCAATGCCTACTGA
>JXSR01S027125.1:92895-104883 GCA_000969725.1 Ophiothrix spiculata | reverse complement strand
ATCCAGTCACGTTTTCGTGTTAATTAGCATAAAGTGATTTTGCGGTCATTTTGATGAAAAAATTAGGGGGGTACCACCTAAAGTAAGGTAAGGGTGGTCCGTTAAAGTTGGGTGGGGGGGGGGGAGGGTTGCAACCCGGCGACATTTTTGACAATTTAAAATTGCCATTTTGAAAAACAAATACGCATGCTGTAAGGCTGAAACTTGCAGGGCATGTTAGAATTGTCATTTCCCTTCGTTATATGCAAAAAAACCGATGAAATTCCGTTATTTAGAAAACATTTGATTTTGGTGGCCATTTCTGCCAAAATTCTTATATTTCCGATTTTCGACCTTTATGACGTCATAATTGGCCGATTTTTGTGATCCTGATATCGTTTGATAGGGGAGGACCTTACCTATCTTTTGATAGCAAAACCAAGTTCATAGGGGGTTCTGTTCTAAAAATTTATGGTGCCGCTAATATAACAACCCCCTCCCTGGTTAGACGTGTTACAAGAAAAGGCTTGGTTAGACGAGGGTTAAGACACCGACCTATCGGAATTTAGATTGTGATATTCATCTAACAGCTCCCCAATGCGATTGGGTCGACGAAGCAATCGAGATTAAATGTCTTGCCCAGGGACATTACCCGTTTGCCGTAGCGGGGCTCGAACTCGCGACTCGTTTAGGAACCTATTCCAAACTTGTTGAGAGAATCCTATTTTAAAACTCAGTGGACAGGAGAGCTTCCTGGTGCTTTCTTTCAAGCAATTAATGCTTTTCTGAACCTGCGAAAAGAAACCAATTCGAAAAAAAATGAGAATTTTCCACTACGCCAACGTTGCCTCACATACGTCATTATACAAATATTGAATGCCTGAGAGTGCAATAGTACAAAATATATCATGAGGTCAAATTTCGACTTTTCCATTTCACGAGGTGTAGCCGAGTGAAATGGATCAGTCCAAATTTGACCGAATGATATATTCTGTACTATTGCACGTGCATAGGCATTCAATATTTGTTTTATATCATGATATCACCAGGTTTGTTTCATGCCGTGCAATGGAAAATAATTTTTGCACGGCTCAAATCACTGCAATCATGATATAAATGTACCGTGTACACGTTTACATTGATGATATATTGGTTTATTCTTTATGTTTCAAAACTAAAAGAGAACATGTTTCTTTTCTCGTATGGTCCCATAACTAAAGGATTTTGTAACTGGGTCGGGAGTCCGTGTTACACACTTAACATACGTAATCCTTACATCTTATAATGCAGCTTAATGTATATGTTTACATTGACGACTTATTAGTTTTATCTTCATATTTTCAAAGCAAAAAGAAGTGAGCAAAGTACATTATTTGACCCTCATGTAATTCGAAATAGATTTTTGTTAAGACGCACAAGTCTTCAATGATACGGTTCACGATGTGCTCATTTGTTTAGACCAAATAACTTAAAATAAACTCGGGGCACTCAAGTATATTGCTGCAGGAATTATTATAGCTTGACTAAGAAAAAGGTGAGTTAGGGTTGTTTTTGAGGACAGAAGGGTTAACCAGGTGACACCGTTTAGGGTATCAAAAAACAGATATTTTTAAGAAATAGGGTGCTTTTTCAAACCCTACACTCTTAAAAAGAAAGGATCAAATTTGATCCCATAAAGTATCAAATATGAGCTTACCCTTTTTGGGATCAATTTTGATCCAAATTCTCCTCAAATTTGATCCTTTTTGGATCAAAAAGGAGTGTATTTGATCCGAAAAGGATCAACTTTGAGGAGAATTTTGGATCAAAATTGATCCCAAAAAGGGTAAGCTCATATTTGATACTTTATGGGATCAATTTGATCCTTTCCTTTTAAGAGTGTAGTGTGAAATGGTAACAGTTCAATCCCGATTTAGGGTCTGAATAGGGGAAAATGGTACATTTTGGCTTCAGAAACAATCAGCCTTTAGGGGGTGCTTGAAAAACTGTGGTCACGCTTAATTGATAAATTAATCTTTTTCATCTTCTTCGATTAAATACAATTTAGGGTGTCAAATTGTTTTGAAACAGCAATCAAAAGTTGTCATCGACGTCCGACCCTTCCTTTGGGGTCAAAGGTCACCAAAAAGGTCAAATTTTAAGAATACCTGTGGAAAGACATGTTGGCTTTGTGGTACTTACTAATAAAAGCTAATTACTCTCGAAAATTGACAGTGGACATTTAGAATCCGCTAAAAGCTATAAGGTGAATATTCAAGTATAGGTAAGGTACCTAAGCAAAATAAGACCGCAGCTGTTTACGCGCAGGCCGCAGCTTTAATCAGCTTAATTTTAATGTATTTATTTGAAAATTGAGCTAGGCTGCGGCCTGCTGCACATAGCTCTAGCCTAACCTTGCTCCAGCTCCTAACGGCATCCAATCCCGGACATTCAATGTTTAAAGGTAGGAATTCCGATCTAGTGAAAAATTTAATATACTCTTTTTCCCATTTTTTAATGAAGGGTCATCACCTATATAAAGCAATCGCAAAGTTTCATTTTTATATATTGAGAAAATACAAGGCTACATAGAATATTTATTTATGTTAACAAAATGTTCCATTAACTTATCACTTTTTTGACCACATCTCTTCAACAAAACATAATATAGGCGTGAAAATTTACAGGGGTTAAGAGAAAAATATGCGCTTTCATGTGGTAGCAGACTTCCACATGTTGAGGGTGGCACGGATCCCCTCGTAGTAATGTTACATTAGTAGTGCTTGTGCACATTAAATTTTGCTTTAATCTGATATCAAATAATGACCCTGGCGTGTTTTATTAAAAAAACGTTATTGGTTTTCCCGTTAAGTCACACTTTTCTTCCAACTTGTTTGACTTACCCGTATTTACGGATATAATTCCAAGCCCTGTCAAGATGGCCGCCCCGGCATCCTTGCTGCCCTCTAGAGTTACATGATAACATGTGTTGTGGAGACAATGCCATGGACATCTTGCCTTCTGATTGGATGGCGTAACGATCAGACGCGACGCCTGACAATAAAACAATATAATTATGAAATGAATGGGTTAACGTTGGTTTATACGGTATCACGCTCTTTTGCCGAATATGCGGAATATCAGCAGTTTAAAATGGCACTTATGACAATTAGAATACTGCAACCGAAGACAGGATCAAACTCTACACCATCGACCTGACCGTGAGGAATAGAGGTTCATACCATGCAGATATTTTTCAAAATTGAGATTTAAAATTTTTCGAGGTGGCACCCCTACCCTCGGACTTTAACTTTCTACCATACCCCACCTTAGGTGATTCTCCCACCGATTTTTTTCATATCCAAATGACCTCAAAGGATGTAAATAATTATTCAAATGCCCAGGGTCGCTTTGTTTTGCGTTTTGGTACTATTCGGGGACCACCCACCTGCCTCCCTTAGAATGACGAAGGTTGATAATAAAAAAAAAATCACCCTGAAAGGCATATGCTGATGAAACTCAAACCCCTATAGTACATTAATTAACTTGTATTTAACTTATCAGCGAATGTATAATGAATTTTGACACCGTATACCTGTTGTTGAGAATGCCCATGATGCACCGCAGTTTCCTTGATCCATGATGTCCCCGATCATATCGGGCCATTTCTCCCTTGCGTCAAATTCCACCGGAAGTGGACTCTCGTAATCGATTTTGACCGGAATCATTCGGGACACCAGAACGTCTGGTTCGAGAGTGCCTAGTCGATATATGATGCCATCATCCAGCGTCAGCCCCCACAGGGAAGAATGGTTGCTTGCGCGCCATCTGGGAAGGTAGAATGACAATTGTTGTGGTTGTTTTTATAGGAATTTTTGTACATTATTGCATGGAGAGAAACAAGAAAAATGTTGAACAGGTTAGTAAACGAGATTTGATCAAAGTCATTTCATACCTTGCACCATGCGTTACCATGGTTACTCCAGGTAAGAATGAAACCACTTTATGCAAAAATGTAATATACTGGAAAGCTATGTGACAATAACTGACAAACCAATACGTCATAATGATTGTCTTCTTGAAATTTCTATTGTGTTCCACAAAGTTTCATTCTAGGTCCTTTTGGAATTTTCCAGAAAGTCGTATTTTCCAAAGGCCTATACCGAAGATAAAGAAGGTTGGACAAAAATGAAGCTACTTGAACTTTTTATTGTGTTCCGCAAGGTTTAATTCTAGGTCCTTTCAGAACTTTCCAGAAGATCGTGTTTTGAATATATTTATACAGAAGGCAAGAAGGCGGGACAACATATTAAAGCTACTCGAACTTTCTGTTGTGTTCTGCAAGGATTCATTCTAGGTCCTTTCTGAACTTTTCCGAAGATCGAGTTTTGAAAAGATTAACACAGAAGACAAGAATATGGGGCAAAAAATAAAGCTACTTGAACTTACTATTGTGTTCCACAAGGTTTCATTTCATGACATTTCGGAACTTTCCAGAAGGTCGTGTTTTGATACGATTTATACAGGCTAGAAGGCAGGACAAAATATAAAGCTACTTGAACTTTCTATTGTGTTCCACAAGGTGTAATTGTAGGTCCTTTTGGAACTTTCCAAAAAGTCGTGCTTTCAAAACGCCTATACAGAAGACAAACAATTAAAGCTACTTGAACTTTCTATTGTGTTCCGCAAGGTTTAATTCTAGGTCCTTTCAAAACTTTTCAGAAGATCGTGTTTTGAAATTATTTATACAGAAGGCAAAAAGGCGGGACAACATATTAAAGCTACTTGAACTTTCTATTGTGTTCCGCAAGGTTTCATTCTAGGTCCTTTCAGAACTTCCCAGAAGATCGTGTTTTGAAAATATTTATACAGAAGGCAAGAAGGCGGGACAAAATATTAAAGCTTCTTGAACTTTCTGTTGTGTTCCACAAGGTTTCATTTCAGAACGTTTCGGAACTTTCCAGAAGGTCGTGTTTTGATACGATTTATACAGAAGCCTAGAAGGCAGGACAAAATATGAAGCTACTTGAACTTTCTATTGTGTTCCACAAGGTTTCATTCTAGGTCCTTTCAGAACTTTCCAGAAGATCGTGTTTTGAAAATATTCATACAGAAGGCAAGAAGGCGGGACAAAATGTTAAAAGCTACTTGAACTTTCTATTGTTTTCCGTAACGTTTCATTCTAGGTCCTTTCAGAACTTTCCAGAAGATCGTGTTTTGAAAATATTTATACAGAAGGCAAGAAGGCGGGACAAAATAATACAATACAATACAATACAATATCGGAATTTATAAGGCGCCTTTTCCCCGGGATACAAAGCGCCAAAACAATACAATACATTAGAAACAAAGGCAAAATATACAGTATAGAATAAAATATATTGAAATAAATACACAAAAAGATGACCGACGGTGGTAACCGGCAGCCGACTCCAAGGGTGGATACACAATATTTTAAAAGTGATAATTTGTAACAAGACGAAGTTGACCATAGGTGAAGTACCTGCAGTCTATACCCACAGAGTGAAGGATACCCTGAGAGTCTACAAATTCAAAAATTGAGTTATTGGAAATACACCAAAACTTGCAAAATAGAACTATATATGATGAAGGCAAATCAATATGGATAGAGATATGTTTTCAATTGAGTCTTGAAAGTCTTCAGGGTTTGGGCACTCTTGATGGTATTTGGTAGATTATTCCAAATTTTCGGTGCACACACTGAGCAGGCTCTCTCTCCAGCAAGTTTATTTGAACGAGGAACTTCAAGATAGGTAAAATTGCTGGAACGTGTTGTCATTGAGGATTGCCGAGATCTTGTTTTCAGGCACGACTCAATATACAATGGAGAGAATCCATTTAATAAAGCTACTCGAACTTTTTATTGTGTTCTGCAAGGTTTCACACCTGATTTTCTTTCGGAATGTTCAAGAAAGTCGTGTTTTCAAAAGGCCTATACAGAAGACAAGAAGGCAGGACAAAAAAATAAAGCTACTTGAACTTTCTGTTATGTTCTGCAAGGATTCATTCTAGGTTCTTTCAGATCTTTTCCGAAGATCGTGTTTTGAAATATTTAACACAGAAAACAAGAAGATGGGGCAAAAATTAAAGCTACTTGTACTTTCTATTGTGTTCTGATCCGCAAAGTTTCATACCTGAGGTCCTTTTGGAATTTTCCAAAAAGTCGTGTTTTCAAAAAGCCTATACAAAAGACAAGAAGGCGGAACAAAAAATGAAGCTACTTGAACTTTCTGTTATGTTCTGCAAGGATTCATTCTAGATCCTTTCAGAAGTTTTCCGAAGATCGTGCTTTGAAATATTTAACACAGAAAACAAGAAGAAATTAAAGCTACTTGAACTTTCTATTGTGTTCTGATCCGCAAAGTTTCATACCTGAGGTTCTTTTGGAATTTTCCAAAGAGTCGTGTTTTCAAAAAGCCTATACAAAAGACAAGAAGGCGAAACAAAAAATGAAGCTACTTGAACTTTCTGTTATGTTCTGCAAGGATTCAATCTAGGTCCTTTCAGAACTTTCCAGAAGATTTAGTTTTGAAAATATTTATACAGAAGACAAGAAGATGGAGCAAAATTAAATCACCTTCACCTCACCTTGTTTAGGCTTTCGCCAAGGAAACCCAACTTGGTACTTGGTACCAAGTAAGCTATAAGGAAGCTTATCTTTAACAGGGATCCCAAGATGTTTTTAAATCAGTTTTGAATGCAGGAGGAAGACCGGAGTGCCCGGAGAAAAACCTGCGGAAGCGAGTATGGACTGAAAAACAAATGCACATAAAGCGCCGGGACCGGGACTCGAACCCGGGACCTCATTGGTGCAAGGCGAGGTAACTACCGCTGCGCCAACCCGCTCCCCCTAAGCTACTTGAACTTTCTATTATGTTCCGCAAAGTTTCATTTCAGGTCCTTTTGGAATTTTCCATAAACTCGTGTTTTCAAAAGGCCTAAAAGGCGGAACAAAAAAAAAAGAAGCTACTCGAACTTTCTATTGTGTTCCGCAAGGTTTCATTCAGTGTCCTTTTAGAATTGTCCAGAAAGTCATACGTGGTTCTCAGAGCCGCAGACAAGGTGAAATAACAATTAAAGCTACTCACCCATTATTGCCATTGTTAATTCGTGTAATAAGGTCGTCTCTAATCACACATGGGTTGTCTGTACACGTCATCGAATAACCACCAAAGAAATCGGGCAAGCAAGTACTAAATGGATGCAAAACAGAAATAGATCATTAAATACTGAGTTAGATTAGGCCCCCAAAAAACATTGTTTGGTTGTCCTCCACAACTTTTTTTTGAGCAAGTGCGGGCGGGCGTTTTTTTTTTCTTTTTTAGATTTTTTTTTCAAATGTAAGTCAAAGTTACACCAAATTATGGCCTCTATAAAGATGCAAATGAGTCTACTCTACCGGAAAATCTCTTAATACAAGCTTAAAAACAGTATTAAAATGGAAACAAAATGAAAACAACAACTTTCAAAAAATCAAAATTCTCAAAGAAAAAAAAGAACTTTTTTTGGAAATCTGAAAATTAGGCGCGGTATACTTTTGTACAGTAAAAACTTTTTTCTCTATTTTCAGAAAATAGGGGCGGGCGGTCGAGGACAATCAAACACTTTTTTTTGGCCGTATGACAACAATATGTTTTGTGTGCTACAGCCGAAGGATGTGTGATGCTGTTTAAAAGTGACGTCACTAACTGGAATACGTAACTTCAATTTTAAGAGTGCTAATCGAAATGAAAATCTGGCCCAGCTTTCGGCCGATTACTCCTTTTTCCTCAGGTACAATCTTCCTAATTCTTTTTTCTGCATTGTACATCAATTTGTCGCATAAATAGGAATAAAATATCTTACCAAGTTTGACAATTGACCTTTGTTGTTTCTCCTTCGTTGTATTGTTTTCCATTTAATATGCAAACTCCTGCAAAAATGTAAAAATGAAAACAC
This sequence comes from Ophiothrix spiculata, assembly GCA_000969725.1. Taxonomy (NCBI): domain Eukaryota; kingdom Metazoa; phylum Echinodermata; class Ophiuroidea; order Amphilepidida; family Ophiotrichidae; genus Ophiothrix; species Ophiothrix spiculata. The sequence continues at coordinate 96,966 of JXSR01S027125.1, read as the reverse complement.
GATTTCAAAAATAAAAACCCTAAATTCTGATTATTAAGACCACCATTATGCCCACAAACGACACTGCCAAAGATTTGAAGGAATGCATGGGAATCATCAAATCCTGAATTCCACTTAAGATCATGTTTTGAATACTGCGTGGTGCAATATATCACGTGACACCCCCCTCCCGAAGTTGACCCTATGTGAGACCAAAAATGGGCAAAAATGAGTGAAATGATACCCTAAATGAGACCATAATATATCTATCATATCTGTTCGAATGGATACCCTATCCGAGACATAACTTTTCAAATGAATACCCAATCTGAGACTGTACGCAAATGTGTCGAAATAATTATTACAAGGAATCATAGGTCAACTGTAACTGTATACCAGTTGAACACTTTTAAGAAGCGTTTCTTGGTATTTTAAACAGTTTTAGGGGCAATTTAAGGCGCCACTGTCAATAATTCAACATTCTTTCTAAGCTTGGTATTAGGGACTCTTATTTTATACTTTATATGTGAGACTTGCACAGTACAAGGTCGATTTTGATACCCTATATTGCAAGTCTCGGGACCTGTCCAGGGGCCCGTTTCATAAAGATTTGAATCAAGCGTACGTTTGATTTATCAAGCGTAAAATAGGTTGATATAATGTAAATTTACGTTTGAAATCAAACGTACGCTTGATTAAAATCTTTATGAAACGGGCCACAGGTCTCACCTTTTTGGTAACGCGGGTGGTCAGAATACCTAGTTATTCCCGGTCAGAATACCCGGTTACCCACCTGTGCACATTCCAAGATAATTGAGGCAATCTACACTGAGTGCAGATCCAGATGCATGCGCATCTCTGAGATCTGCATCTCCGTAGACCGCTTTTACGTACGCATGTACGCAGAGCGCTGTGCAGCAGACCCGGATCTGACGCCGTGTAGCCACAGTCTATTGCAAAACGGCTTATGGTATATTCAGAGTCTTGACGATATGCATCGATCGATGCCCCTCGACGCGCAGTCTTTACACGCACAACACTTAAGGAATAGCGCGTATTAAAGACTGCGCGTCGATGGGCATCGATCGATGCATATCGTCAAGACTCTGAATATACCAATACGGAGGTGCGCATTCATCATGTTCATCTGGATTTGCTTGGCCGTGTAGATTGCCCCATTAAGTCTTGTCAGTTAATTTGTTAACGGGTGGTATATTTTGTATTCATTGGCAAAAATTCTAATCACAAAAACGCACTGTAACGTACAAGAAAATTAATACAAGTCTTTAAAAGTGTTTAAATTAGTTCTGGAAGTAAGTGTTGAGCTGTCATTATGCATTTTAGACCAACATACGTAATTTTCAACATATATTTTGATATTTCATCCGTGATGGCGTTATTGCTTCTTTTCTGTTCTTCTTTTTTGAAAGTAATTATATGCATATTGCAAAAATTAAATATGAATTTACATGATTCTTAAAACCCAGAAATTCGATTTATATAAATAGCGCCACCAATTATAGTGTGCGTTTGGTTATAAATGAAATTTTTTAATGTTGATCAAACAGCGGTGCCCCCAATCTTTTTAGACGGGAAGCTACGGCTGGCTGTATAATACTGTAGGTTTTAACCCGGAAGTAATTGCAGTATACATATTTACGTGTAGTTTGCTTTCAAATGGGTGTTTCTAGAATAATGTATAGAATGATATGTTTTACTATTGATGACATCAGAAATCATATTTAAGATATATATTCCTTTATATTTTTTATTTATTTATCGGTATACATCAAATGTTGACTGATTGGTTTAATAATAAACTTGTTTACCTTGTGGCGGCTCTGTGGCCCGCTCTGTGGTAGGTAACCGTTGCCCCAAGCAAAAGTTCAGGAAATCGGGACAACAATCAGAGTTTGGTCTTTGGCAAAAATAGTCGCAATAACACAAAGAGCCTCGGTATGGAACACTACATGGGTCCAGTCGCCCGAGGCAACAACCATTTGGACGAGTAGAGCAGTACTGCGTAAGAGTTGGGGATATTGATATTGCTATTAGTAGAAAGACGTACGGTTGAAGAGTTGGTTTCATGATGAAATGTGCGATCTGTAATGAAATAAAATACCAGTCAAATAATTAATAATTATTAATAATTACAGAACCTGTTCAGTGGTTATAGCCATTCTGGCAGTATTATTTTCGAAGAACAGTTAACTTAAGGGGAAGTCTGGGGTTTTCAACTCCAGATTTCAAAATAAATTTACTCAATGTTCCAAATAATGCCCGGTTGGAGTTATGTACCATATTATAGCCCTTATTGAGCTCTATCGAAAAAAAACCCCGCAAAATTTCGATACGGTTGCCATGGTAACTACGTATGACCACTTATTGGCTGAAATTTCAAAGGATCATAACTACAAAACCATAAATACTACTATCACCAAATTTGTGGTGTGTGCAAAGGATGAAGTACGGAGGGCACCATGGAAGCGATTTTTACACGGTCGCCATGGCAAAAATCAGGTGGCACACTCTGAGAAAAAATGGTGCTAAAGGGGTTCTAAACTTGTCCTCTATATGGAACCCTATATGGGTCTTTAAGGAACCTAAATGAGTTCTAAAATAGCCGCTTAGCACCTTTTTAGGTTCTGTAATGAACCTTTTTAGGATCTTCAATTTTTAAGAACCACTAAATTCTTCATGGTTCCATATAGAGGACAAAAAGGTTCCAAGTTGAACCTTTTGTTCTGAGAGTGCAAAAATGAGCCGATCAATCAGGTGATTTCGCACCCTAATTCAAATTTACGACAACATTTTGAAATTCCGTTTGCATGGTGCCATGCATGTATTACCTACACCCCAAATTTGGTTGCAGTAGCATTTTTGGTTATGCAGTTATGATCGTTTGAAATTTCAGCCAGTCAGAGACTCCACATGGTTACCAATGGTCATGGCAAGCGTATCGAAATTTTTCCGATAGAGCTCAATAAGGGCTACAATATGGGACATAACTCAAACCGGTCATTATTTGTGAACATTTAGTAAATCGATTTTGAAATCTGGACAGTAGTGAATCTGGAGTTGAAACCCCAACCCCCCCTCCCTTTAAATGGAATAGGCCCTAAGTTGTTGCCCTTGCACTTTTTCCCTTTCCTTTTAGTTTTAAAACGCTAAAGACCATTCTTAAAATTGACATACTTCCGCCGTTGATGGTGTAAATCCACAGAATCTGACGGGAAACGGAACTCAGAATGAGGGCAAGCTATCATACTTGGCTTCGTTATGAGCTCCGATTCCCTGTCCGACTCTACAGATTTACCCCATCAACGGCGGGAGTATGTCAATTATAAGAATGGTCTATATATTTGAAAATCTTTGGTTATACCTTTCAGTCTCATTAGTTGCTTGTCGGTTAATTTCAAAACAGTTATATTGAAGGTTGGTCTGGATACGTCATTGCCGTTAACATGGTTAACCGCTCCCCCAGCTTGTTTGCCGGTTGTTCAACAAGCTACCAACCGGGGCTACCGAAATGTCTACAGAAAGATTTATTAATGGTAAATGTCAACAACGAAAAACTTGACAAGAATTTTTATTACCCTTTAAACAAGTAAAGAATTTCAAGTGGTCAAATAAAACTATAGATATATTCTTTAAGCAAATTACACGCCTTCATTTACTTAAGAGAAAATTTATCCACTCATTTTCCTAAAGTCAACATTCATCTACTATAATTTAAACGTATTAATGTTAAACAAACGTTGCAATGTTATATAAATATCAGTTAAATAAATTAATAAAAAGTTTCCCTTCACCCATAAGTCATGCATTGACACTTAAGTACGATACAAGGGTAAATCCCGTTAGTCCGAAGGTTCGCTAGTCCGAAAGTGTGTTTTCCTATACTGATGGTTCGCTAGTCTGTTTTTTTTAAGGTTTGCTAGTCCGAAAATGAAAAAAAAAAAAGTGCGCTAGTCCGAAATTTAAAAAGGACCGCTAATCTTAAGTGAGGGTTAGCTAGTCTGATGTTTTTTTAAAGGTTAGCCAGTCCGAAAATGAAATAAGATTAGCTAGTCCGAAAATAAAGGTTTGGGT
>JXSR01S027124.1:14550-25558 GCA_000969725.1 Ophiothrix spiculata | reverse complement strand
TTAATGCAATACAAAAAAGAAATGTTTCAAAAATGTAAATCCCATTAAGGACACACATCACTAAATAAAGGCTTTTGGCCCGTACAGAGCAATGCAAAAGCAAGTATTTGGTTGCCCTCTCTAAATTAAAGCTTCAAAAATGGCGGGCAGGAACTAGGTTTTTTGATCAAATTTCTTTTGAATCATTATCTGTGGGTCAAATGTAGTCAGGCTGTTTAAAGATTACTATAATTTTGCTGTTTTTGTAAAATTTGAGGGCAGATTTTCAGAGTCTATAGAAATTTCGTAGCGATTTAGAGAAAATGAAATTTTGAACATATCCTATGTTCGAGGCGACCTAGCAAAAAATAGGCAAGGTTACCCTATATATTTTTGTCTCGCCTGAACTATAAGTTCAGAAGAGACTTAGCAGTCACTATGTCTGTACGTAGTATGTGTCTGTGTATGTGTGTGTGGTAATTTTGTGTGTGTGTGTGTGTGTGTGGTAATTTTGGTTAAAGTTTTGACTTAACTTGACAACCGTAACATGCACGATGACGAAAGTTGGTGACGTGAAGGGTCTTGTGATGAACTTGCTCTGCGACACTTTTGGGGGGTGTGGTCAAGGTCATTCAAGGTAAAAAGGTCATTTGAGGTCAAATTTTTAAAATTGCTCAAAAAGTTGACCTGAGGTCATCCGAGGTCATTTTGAGGTCAAGCTCATAACTCATGAACCCCTGACCCCACATGGATTAAACTTAGCCCATAGAAAGTACTTGACCCAAGGTCAAGGTCAGTCAAGGTCAAAAGGTCATCTGAGGTCAAATTTCCAAAATTGTTCAAAAAGTTGATCTGAGGTCATCCAAGGTCATTTCGAGATCAAGGTCAACAAACTGTTCCATTATGATGGATGATATCAACAAAGTAGGCGATTAACAGAGTAGGCGGTCGATAAATCAGGCGAGACTACTGGTTCGCGAACCATCTTGTTTCACTTTGTGGGCTCATCTAGATTTAAATCTCAAAATAAATCCAAGAGTTGAAGCAACCAGTCGCTTTATAGCCAAGATATCCGCCATGATCTGGAGGCTGTTTTGCATGGGAATGAATAGGCGATCTATTGGTGGTGTGTGTTCTTAAACAAAAATCCATATTGCAGGGCCCATTATTTGTAAATGCAACCCCACTATGTATTTTTGTTTATCGTCATACCCAATGGGTGATTTTAACATTGACCTATGTTGTTTTCCATCCCCTTTTATTATAAATAAAAATTCAGAGTGCATGGTCCTATTGTTTGTAAATGCAACCTACCATGGATTTTTGTTTAAATTGTCCAATAAATTATTGTTTGGCCTATAGTACCACATACTTGATGTTTCAGCAAAAGTTTCCAAATTAACCCAACAGAATATTAATGGAAATATAAATCTCCCCTAATTACATAAAATTAATTTACAGAATACAAAAATCGGAGTATATTTTAGTAAAAATTTGGATTTTTTATGTTTGAGTTTAGTTGTGTGTTCTTTGTATGACATCTTTGTATCTCAGTCCGGTATTGTAATTTCAGGGTTCCCAGCCCATCAGTGATAATTATTTTACTTTTTTCAAGTCAGGGAAAATTCACGGAATTTGATAAAAATTGTTCAAAAGCAGGGAAAAGTCAGTGAATTTCCCCCTGTGTGTCAGGTCTCTGTACTTTTAGATCAATATGCGTGGTCATAGGATTTAAAAAGTAACCCAAAATTGGGTTTTGTAAAAATAATTATGGTCCAAGTCATTGAAAAGTTCTGGAAAATGGGGAAGTTTTGTTTTCGTAAAATGTTGGGAACCCTGTATTTTACAACATCAAAGAGTATTAAATGGAACTGTGTGACTTGAATTATGGTTCTTATATACCATTGTAATTGCATACTGATTGCAGGGGTGTGAGAGTTCAGCTTATAAGCTGATTTCAACTTTTTTTTATGTCTTCAAGAGAGTCATAATTTCAGCTTTTTCTTGTATTTTCAGCCTGTTTGGGACATTTTGTCATTATTTTCAGGGGTTTTTTTAGCACCTGATTCTCACACCCCTGGGATTGTCTCATTGCAGGTCTATCAAGCAATAAATAAACTTCTGAAAGGGTACAAAGATGAGAAGAGAGGGCCAACATTCGTCGCAGTGCAATCCCCTATCTGTAAGTATCCATTTTATTTACCGTAATGATAGTGTGGCGGAAATTCAGTGGTGTGGTTTGAGGGCATCCTTTTTGATGTGTACAGTAATGACGTCACCTTTGGCATTACATAAGGCGATGCTGCTCGTTGCTCTTCTGTACCCGGCGAACGTGGAGCCACTGTTAACGCTCTTCTATCTACACCTAGCAAGAGTCGAGTACACATTGACGCTCTCTACACACACCTGTACTCCGTCATCTTCGCCTCTGCAATCCGAGACGCCGGATCTGACCCAAGCAGAGCCCTATAAAGTTGAGAACTCTATATCACCATGTGTCCAAGTGTGAGTTATTCAAGTTATTGCCTCCAGTAGTTCAGTCCGATTACGGGTAAAACTGTTAAGCAATCCACAGGATCAAAATGGGTACAGGAAACCCACGGCCATGGCTGTCGTAAGCCTTGCTGCTCGCTACCACATTAAGATCATGCAATTGAAGAGAGGTTCCACCGTATTATCTTATAAGATGTCTGTTTGGTTGTCACATTACAGTGCCAGCAGTTTTATTTTATACAAGATACAAGAAGAGATGCCACTGTTCAATTATATTATTTGTCAAGGTTGTGTCAATTTCAATGTGCGAAGAAAGTAAAATACTTTTTAAACTCTAGTAGATGTAATTTAATTGTGCAATACAAATTTTCAGCTTTGTATTTCCATATAATATATTTTTGTTTTATTATCATAGCCAATCTGGAGCTCCAGAAAAGTGTTCCAGCACTATATGACTTCCCCATGGTACAGCTACATGTATCCGATAGCAGTAATCTCTATAGCGTACTAGACTGGCAGAGACAAGGGTCAAGGAGACTCATACAACACTACCTCAATGTCGACTATCTATTACTGGTAAGATCAAGGCTACTGAAAATACAATTTAGGCCATCATTGTAACTACCAATGCCCTGGGCACTGGGCAGCCATTATCACTAATGATCGTAGCAAAGAATATAAATTTAGTCTTGCAACTGTCAATTCTCAGAAAAAATCCTCTTCTCAAAACTATGTAACCTGCACTGAGTCATTTTGGTAAAGCAAAATTCATTTGAAAAAGAAATGTGTCAACCTTTGATATTGATTGGATTAGAAGATTGGAAATGTCAGGGATAGAACACTCTACTAAAATTGACCGCTATTGCGTGTACATGTAGGGCTCTTCTGTGTATAATGATAACTTAGTATCAACTCCGAAAAGAGATATTCTATCTTGGCCTAACCCAACACTAAGTACTTGATTTGGGGGGGTGGACGATTTTGAACGATTGACTAAAATGGTCCCATTTAGCCAGATAAGCAATGCAACAAAGATTCTGAGATTAGATTCCTTACTGTCCTTGCTGGGAGGCGAACAAGGGCCCAATAAATACAAGGCAAGATAACTTATATGTGTTCCTTATTAGTGATGGGCCGATTCAATCGGCCGGATCGGAAATCGGCCCAGTTATTGTGAGATCGGTGACGAATCGGGATCAGCAAAAATCACAGAACTCTACCGATTCAGCCAACCGATCCATACATACCACAACAGCTTGAACATGTACTGGAAATCTCAATAAAATGTGTTTAAAATGCAAGCATTCTGCCTTGTTGGACTAAACAGACTAACAAAGTAACTTGCTTTCATTTCTTTTATTGTCAATCTTGATCATTATTTCGATTTCTACATTAATAAATGATCAAATTCATGGAAAACGTACCAGTGATACTTAACACTTTATTTCTGTTGAGAGTTTAAGTAACTTCATAACAAAATCTGGATCGGTATCGGATCGGGCCGATTATTTGAAAATTGAATCGGGAATCGGCAATTACTGATTTAGGGTGGATCGGCCCAACTTTATTCCTTATGGATTACAAATGTTTTATCTGTCCATGACATATAGGAAGGCATTTATCCATCAATCACAGAGTTTGTTGTAAAGGATTTTACTTTGTCTCTCTACAGAGTTACCTAGAGCAGAGCAGATACTTCCACGTCCCTGTGGGAAACCTCCCTGAAGACTCTGGGATCTTTGGTGCTGATTTATTCTTTGCCAGACATTTACAGAAACACTCCCATGTGTTATGGACATCACCTACAGAGAGGCCTGATCTTGGCGGCAAAGAGGCTGACGATAACAGGTAAATTTGATTTCAAAAAATGATGTATATGATTTTGCATAGTTATGATGGATCCAGATTATTCAGACACACTTACATTACATTATTGATATCTTCCAGATAGATATATGTCAGATCTCTTGCAAAGAAGCACAAGACATACGATTCATGGACATGCTCTTCATCATGTAAAACAATGTACGTCTCGGAAAGTTCAGGGGAAATTTTTTTAGATTGGTTTCTCAAGAATGGGATTTAAAAGATTTTTGGCTGAGTTATAAGTACTCACATGTAATTGGTTTCACCTACAAAAAGCACAGACCTTGGTGCATGGCATAGAGGTGACTTGGTGAAAGAAAAGGATCAATGCTTCTGTGTTGTACCTTGATACACCCAAATCCAATTCCAAACATTTGCATGAGGCCAAAAATAAAAAAAATTGTTGACTTGCCCTTTAATAGTGAAATTGATGGTCGGTCGGTCAGATCCTTTTTTTTTCCAATATTTTTTTTTTTCTATTTTTTTTCCACAAATTGACCAAGAATAACTGTTTAAAATAGTTTATGTAAATGTTGTGTGTGTGTTTTTGTTGTAAACTCAACCCAAATATCATGCTATTTTCTCCAAATTTAATGTTGAGATAAACTAAAAGTTCACCAAAAAAAAAAACGACCCTAAATTGTGCAAATTTTGGGTCGGTCGCAAAAGGCACGTCAAAACCTTTTTTTATGCCTGATATTCAGATGCCTTATCCTGAGGATGATTATATCTTGCATTTCTTTGCAGACTAGTGACAGAGTTTGAAGAGAATTCTAGCATTGAGGTCAACCAAGCAGGGTGCTATCAGACAGTGTGTGTGGAATTAGACATGGCCAGTTTAGCTGTCAACACTCTATTACAGGTAAATATTAGCCGAACCCCTAAGGGGTCGTTTCAAAACTCAAGTGGCAGCCGATCTCTAAAACTGTTTGATGACCAACAAAGGCAGTATAGTTAAACCTTTTGGAGAGTTAAGGCCCCCAGGGATGGGGGGAGGTGGTTATGGGTTATTGGGCGCGCTGAGATATATTGGTGTACACATGCGTGCAGAAAAAAACATGGAAAAGGGGGTCATTTTTTCCTAAAAAGCATGGAAAGCACTGCACATGTTTAAGGGTCTAAAAACACTGATTTTCGACAAAAAGGGTTTGTTTTTTTTTTTTGTTTTTTTTTTCCAAAACAAAAACTAAATCATCAATATAGCAGAGTCCCCCCCCCCCCACCCCGGGTTGATGTAAAGTTGAATCAAATCTTCGAGTTCAGTAAAAGTCATCACAAATTTGAAAGATATATGTCCTAGATATATGTCCCAGCTCACTGTTAACCATCAACTATCAATGAACATTCAGCGATTGTTGTCATAGTTGATTAGAGTTTGAGAAAAATTCAAAATATGCTTTTGTTTTCATTTTAGTCTCACCATATCCAAGAAGCTGAGGGCGGAGCAGACAGTATAGCATTTGACGCTATCCCACAATCCTCTCTGGAAGACATGGTTACGGGACAAGCTGGAGCTGCCGCTACCCTTGCAAGCTATGATGAAACAGCGCTGTGTTCTGTAGCATTTAGGTAAGCTATCCAATAATTTTCTCTTACGGCATGGCTCATAATCATCGCTGGAAGACAATACAAGCATCAATTATGACAAATTATAAAGAAGCAGATATGTTCTGTGGCATAATAAGGAAGCTATATATCCCATAATCTGATGTTGAGGGAATGATTACAATGACAGGACAATTGGGTATCGCTGCAACTCTTGCAAGCCAAGACAATAATAACATTCATAATTTGTTCTGTGACATTCAGGCCTCTTCTTACCACTTTGACAACAGAAGAATTTTCATGAACTCCCTAAAAGGAAAAACTTCCATTTTAACCACCTGAGCTATTTTCTACTGTCGTCATCTACCGGGGGAAGGGGATTGAAATGAAAATGACATGCCAAAAGTTGGGTTATTTTATACCATAGTATAAGATAGGGTATCCTCCTTCCAATACCAAAATCATGAAAATCGGCCAAGGTGTTACATTATAATTATGACGTCTTAAATGTACATCGGGTTAAAATATATCGGCGAAATTTGATATTTGGGCCAAAAACTGACAACAATTTCAAATTTGTAGTTCTAAATATTTGCTTTTCATTGGATTTTTTGCTAATAAATAAAGGAAATGGTAATTCTAGCATGTCCTGTAAGTTTAAGCTTCATAGCAAGCAAATATTTTTCAAAATGGCGACTTTACTATGGGCGCCCCCACTACCCACCCACCCATGTACTGCTTACCCTACCCCCACCTAAGGTGTATTCCCAACTTTTTTCATCAAAATGACCGATAAGGATGTCAAAAACAATTACTTGGATGCCCAGGGTTACTTCGTTTTGCATTTTGGGACAATCGGAAACAATCCATTTAGGGGAGGTAACCACCTCCCCCCTAGGTGAACGAGTGTTAAAAAATAGGTCATTTATCAAATTGATCTACAGGTAAAAATGTGATAACATTTCTTGAATTCAATATAATAAGTGGTTGTTTTTTGCCATCACAGAATCATGAAAGGGATGGTGCATGGATGGTTACGTGATGTGACGCAATACAGCAACGTCTTTGCAGACTACCAGATTGTGCATTTCTATAGGTATGGAGTCATTTAAATGTAAATTTATTATATTTTACTAGGGATTCACAACTAATTTCACAACTAGTTTTAATTCTCAAAATTAAATAGGAATGTGCAGATCTGTAAACCCCCCTTTTATTCACTCCTCGCCACCTCCATTTTAGGGTGCCAGTTTAGTTCCTTGACCTTGTGGCCATAGATTAAAGAAAGATAGGAAACAGGTCTATTTGCACCCTGAAAATTCGGCTAAGTTGGGATTTTGCCAAGCAGGCGCCATGTCTGGACCGGTGCTGTGCGAGTGCGTAGTGACGCTACTATAACTTGACTACAACGCAAAACGCATCTTACATTTTTCCGCCAAATTCTGTGTAAGTAAGGTACAGCGCTTGACTGCCTCGATAGCCGCATTCTCAGTCAAATTACCCTTCTGTTGCCGGAGTATGCTTGTGGTCCCTATTCAGAACATTTTTTTAATAATTGAAACAATTAAACCTAAGATTGGTAAAATTCAGTTCCACAGTCTGATAATAGCTTTAAAAATGATGTTAGAATGAATCCACAATAAGTCCTGACAGTGGCCTTGTATATTAAATCAGATCCAAGGCCTATCTACAATCCCCCTATATATGTGAGATCAGATATTGATCAGGATAAAAACCCAAGAACTTAAATACAATATACCAGGAATTCGAAATCTACGGTAACGCAGCCTCGTCGTTCCCAGAAAAAAGGTTGATGTCCCAGAAAAAATCGGTAAGCTTAAAAGATAATAATATAAACTCAAACACTAACGGAAATTTCTGACGACAGATGATTGTTTCTGGCAATATTGAATGATGAAATACAAATAAATGAGCCAAATTTTGGGGTGAATATCAAATTACTATCAAAAACAAGCAATTGTTTAGAGCGATTCATGCATTTTTTCATAAATCTCACAGAAAATTCTCATCAGTACTATAAAAGTTCCCAGGAAGGTGGTTTTTTTTTCTCGATACCCTGCAATATACAGTGACTGAGGATATTAAACCCAAACTGCAGTTCTGACAATCATGAAAAAAAGACTTTAACATTTTTTGTTTATTTGTTTTTTCCCCATTTTTCCCAGGTGGCTGCGCTCACCGTCAGCCCTGCTCTACGACCCAGCCTTAAGGCGCACACTTCACAACCACATGAAGAAACTCTTCATGCTACTCATCGCAGAATTCAAACGTCTTGGCTCAAACATCGTCCACGCAGACTTCAGTCGCATCGTCGTCTGTACGAAGAAGAGACGCGTAGTAGACGCCATCGCGTACATGGATTATATAACGACAAGCATCAAAGGGCGCGATTTGTTTCATGGTATTGAGCTGACTTTCAAGCAGTGCTGGGAATTGCTGATGTGGCTGGATCCAGTAAGTATACTCTATAAACCTTGAAGTATGCAACAAGCAATCAGTAGCATATCCCTTGTATTTTACAATGTTGTGAACTGCTGATTTTGTATTGTGTAAGAGACTAGTACTGATTGATTAGGATTGATTAAGACCAAAGCACTGCGTATTAACCCTAACAAAACCAAATCTCACTATATCTCACTTTAGAAAATAACAAAAATGTGTTAAGTCCAGATACGTCACAGACGGGGGTTATATATGTAGGGACGAAATCGCTGCCCGAGCGGCGTCTCAGCGGTGGCTTGCTACGGGTATCACTCGCTTGGGAAACGGGAGGTCCCAGGTTCGAATCCTGGTGAAAACACATGTTTTTCATCACCCTTCCTTTTTCAAGAAAAAAAAAACTGAGAAAAGTGAAATGATCAGTTAATGTTAATATTTTTTACAGGAATTGCTAATGATTTTGGTTTTTTTTTGTGATAATTGTGTTGTTAACACATGGACAAACATTGAATATAAGGTTTTGAATATTCAGTAAGATTAGGTACATTGTTATGATTCGAAAAATAGGGACTAATTTACTTTTTTGTGCGTTGATTGGCTGCTTGTTGCATACATCAAGATTTATAGAATATAGAACTCAATGCTATTTCATGCTCTTTTTGCTTTGCAATTTTGTCACTTTTTTTTTGTCATCTGTCTTTGTTTTTTGGCCTAATTGGCTTGCAGCAATACATCCCGAAACGGCAAGTTTTTGACCAAAAATGGTATATTGTAGCCATATAAAAGTGGAAAGAGTGAAAAAGCAGTATTGCCATCGGTTTATGATTTTGTTGCAGAGTTTCCTAGAGAAAGGAAAGGGAGAAAGGGTATCACATCGTAAGCTAAAACGTAGATGAAAAATTAGCAAAGAACTGTATAGCAGATGGCAAATGTAGATCTTTGATATGAAAATATGTTAACAAAATTCCCAATCAACTGAAATGAAACATTACTTTCTTTTTAAGAACTCAGAAATGATATTTTAGACTTCACTAGATAATATTCATGGCAAAATAACACTTCATTTTCACAATTTTGCTACTTTTTTCAAGGCCAATCATGGAGGGGTCAAAGGTCGCTTGCCCAAATCATTAATGGGTCAAGAAGCAGGAGAAGAATCTCAGGAGAAATCAGAAGATGAAGAAGAGGAGGAAGAAGATTTGACAAAGGAGGAGGATGAGGTAGGTTATCATCACCAAATTATAAATAAATCTTTAAACGATGACATTTTCAGTGATTTTTTTGTTTCGCCTTTTTTCAGGAAGAGGCATACCATTCCTTCTGTCCACTGTCTGTAAATCTTGTTCGGAGCAAATCTCTGAAACCGTATGCCCTATATTGATGATATTTGGTCAGTGGGTAGGGCTGGTGCTGAAGTTCCGCCAAGTGCAATTTAAGCGCATATTAAGTACCTAATTTGCATAATTATGTCTGCAACATATCTCCTGAACTGTGAGGTTTAATTTGATGACCTACGTCATTTTGTCGTCATCATAGAATATTCTAAGCAAAATATTCTACACGATAGTGGAGTCTGGACCGGGCCTAAGGGCTACGGTAATGAATCTTCATGACATAACGGTCTTGGGTTAGACCTGCGATATAAAACTTAAGGGTTTTTGACGCTAAATGCACTGTCATGAATTATATCATAATGGATAGCCAAAATTCCTTATTAAGGGTAAATGACCTCCATCTGCTGAGGAAAATGTGAATCCTAACTATTTCTTAATCATGAAAAGATAAATAGTTTCCACTGCATTTGCGGGGACTCGAACCATGGATTATGGTAGGGGTTAGTCATGCATTACGAAGCGAGGGATCTAACTGCTGAGCTATCCAGGCAGCGTTGAGATCGTGAACTAAAATCTAAAACATAAACATTAGAATGCCGTATTTTTCTTTTGTTTACATGAAAATTGCAATATTTGCCTCATTGGAATGCTCAATTTGTAAGTAAATTATGCAAATGCTTATATCAGACAAAATGTAGATAATGTAGAATACTAAAAACAGGCAATTCACAGCTCAAAGAGGGCGAACTCAGAATCGTAATTCACGTCCAGTTTTTCGGGCAAAACAACGCAGGTTTGTTACATTATCATTTAAAATCAACACATCATATTTATAAAATATTATTTGTAATTCGATAGTATCAAGCCTACAATCTGTCAAAATTTGAAAACAGTCGAATTGTTTGAACATCATGAAATTATGAGGTTTTGGCGAAAAGGGCGTCAACTTTTTGAAGTAGTCTATTGATGTCATTTTGACCTTATTATTGGACGTGAAATCACTAGTTAAGTTTCATGTATAAACCATAGGCGGCGGAAGCGGGGGGGACGGGGGGACATGTCCCCCCCTAAACGGACCCCCTCAAAAAATCAAGAAGGAAGAAAGAAAAGGAAAGGAAATTGTATTTTCCCTTTGTTTTGATCCTTTAAATATGAAAAATCAAACAAATTTGCACGCTTCGCGCGAATTTTCAGTCAAAAATGTGCCATTTTTTGCGCAAATTTCAACATTTTTAACCATTTGTAGCTGAAATTAGCCGATTTAGCAGATTTTTTAAAATATCATAATTTTCCTCAGACGATTTTTACTCAAAAAAAGTAGCCCCCCCCCC